>JAOVYX010020172.1:0-17426 GCA_035668315.1 Drosera spatulata
ACACTGCAGCAGCGCAGTAGCTTCAGGCCTCTTCAACCAACAACTCAAAGTGCAAACAAAGCGTACATGACTCCACCTTCTGCTCATTGTCCTGCATCTGCCTAAGCCTATCCTAGTCCCGATGCAACAGGTATGCACAAAAGCATGTTACGTATTATAATTAACTCCGTAACTTCGCTCTATCTCGGCTCCCTTCCATTAAATACTAAACCGTAACACTCACCACATATCATCCAAAATCACCGATGCACAAAGAATAACGACTCCATATTTTTCTCCTTCAAGTGTGCCGTATGCGCACTCCTGGACCTTTTTGGCTTTTTGAGTCCTACCTAATAATCTATAGCTATATACTATAATTACACGTAACTATTGGTTTGGGGGGCATCAATAGATAAATTAGAACTATGGAGCCGTGAAGAAAAGTATAAGATAAACATCAGTTCGACTCATATCAGATTCCTCCTGAGTCAGAAGTGGGTAGTTAAGCGAAACACATATATCAGTGCTTACATTCAAGAGGAAAAATGAAAAAGAGGATATCGTGCTATATTTGTTGACGAGAAATTCCCCATTCCACTTTGGTCCTAGTCTCCTTTAAAATTAAATCCAAAACCACCCTATGATATCTCAACGAAGTTTAGTATTTCCTAGCAATTGATTTTGCTTAGACTAAGGCAACAAAATTATTCTCTCCAAGTTACTATATGATGGAATGCCAGCGCCCTTAAAAATATCACACTACAACATAAACACACCTCAACACTCAACTTGAATACTCCACTTGCATCGAAATGTCTTGCAACTCCTTTTTTCTCAATCTTGTGTTCTGTATCTTCCTAATGCTTCACAGTTTGTTTACGGCAATCTCATTTCCTATAACTGTGGTGGAGGAAACATAGCGAGTAACACTGCTTTTAGTAACTTGGTCTCAGTCAAACAGGATCTTTATATAACTACGCCTTTCACCGGATTTACAATTGTCACTGACGGGACTGGTCAAGAGGGGGAACAAATTTATGGACTGGCGTTGTGTCGAGGCGATATTTCCTTACAGGCCTGTGGCATATGTGTTTTACTAGCGAGCATAGAGTCCTTCGCAATTTGTCAGAACCAAACAAGCGCCATCTTGTGGTATGACCATTGCCTCTTCAAGTACACAAACAAGAATTTCTTCGGCAAAATCGATAGCACAAACAAGTTCAAGATATGCAATAGAGCTGTTGCTGGAAATGCAGCATCATTCAACCAAATGACGAGTCGATGGATCCACGCAACTGTTCGGATTGGTTCAGTGCACATGGGACCTATCAAGCGATGACTGCTTCACATGCCTCGAGCAGGTTATCAGCGAGATCCCGAATTACTGCTATGGGCTTCTTGGTGCAAGGTTTTCCTATGGCAGTTGCTATGTAAGATGTGAGACATACAACTTCCTTGGCTCCTAATCAAGCCGAAATCACATATTACTGCCTGATCCTAAAGAAAATGCCAAATAGTCAGGATACCAGAATATCGTATCATCGTGATCATTGTAAGTTTCTTGTATGATCGTTTCATTGTGGGATCTCTGTGTACCTTCTTCTCATGTGCTACAGTATTTCCTTGAACTGAATAAATGATAGTAATTATATTCTTATGCTTTCTACAGTAGTAAATTGCAAACCTTCTTTCTTAGGGGCGGCTTGGTATTGCTGCTCTGAACAAGAGAAACCAAAACCAGTAGCAAAAATAGAAAATTAGTTGCGAAAGATCAAAATCACTTTACAAAATAAAATGCGTTTGTTTAAAGAGAAACTTGAATACTACACTCAGATGAAACAAAAAACAGTAACTGAAGTGATATCAAATAGTTTTGTACTTCTGTTTCATCCATTTAAGAAACACAAAACAGAAATGATACGAAACAGTTTTGTTTCATGAGTCAGTGAAATGAAAACAAAAAACAGGAAACAAAAATAATACCAAACACGCCCTTAAGAGCTATAAGAACTATGCAATCGGCACACCAAGTAACAGAAAAACATGGGTTGGACTCATATCCCGTTCCCTCAATTCGCAAAGCAATAGTTATGAGCAAAACATATACATCTGTTCTTCTTTTAGTTTTGAACATTCCACAGCGCGAAAAAACGCTATATGTTGTAGCTTTTCTGTCGTCATGCTGGTATATCGTTGATGACGTTAATCCGTTTCATATTCAACTTTGGTCCCAATCTCCTTGGACTCAAATCCAAAACCTATATCCCAAAGAAGTTTAGCATATCCTAGAAATTGATTTTGCTTTTACTAAAGCAACAAATCATCTTCTCCAAACTACTTTATACTAGAATGGAACCCAACTTTGAGTACTCCAACTTACACAAGTTGTCTTGCAACTCCTCTTTTCTCAATCTTGTGTTCTATATTTTCCTAATGCTTCATAGTTATGTTTTCGCTGATCCCCTTTTCTATAACTGTGGCGAGGAAAATCTGGCGAGCAAGGCCGTTTATAGTAACTTGATCTTCGACAACGACAAGCTTAAGATAACAACACCTTACTCCTATTATCAAGCTTTGTGGTCTAAGTTTGGCAAGGAAGGAGTCTACGGGCACACGATGTGTCTAGGCGATATTTCCTCGTTGGACTGTGCCACATGTACTGCCCGGGCGTGCATAGATTCTCGAAAACTCTGTCCCCACAAAACCAGCGCAATCTTGTGGTATGACCATTGCCTCTACAAGTACGCAAACCAGGATTTCTTCAGCCAGAACAAGTTCAGCTTGGTTAGTGGCGCTGTCGCAGGGAATCCTGCATCATTTGACCAAAAGACCAGCGATTTCTTGACACTTCTTGCCCAAAACGCATCTAGCAGTAGTCCTACGTACTCTGCAACAGGACTACCAGTCATGCCAATAAAACCACGGAGCCGTTTGATTTCGCTCAGTGCAAGCGGAGGAGTCCTATGAATTTTGCAACAGGAGTATCAGGTCCTATCGATGGAACCACGAAGCTGTATGGATTGGCTCAGTGCACACCGGACCTGACAAGCGAGGACTGCTACAAGCGCCTCGAGGGGATTATCAGCGAGATCATGACTTGCAGCAATGGGAAGCTGGGCGCAAGGATTTATTGTGGCAGTTGCAAAGTAAGATATGAGACATTCAATTTCATCAGCTCTGAATCAAGCGAAAGAGTCTCCAGTAGTTAGGCTACCAGGATATACTATGATTGTTATTGTTAGCTTCTTGTCACTTAAGAGCTAATTTTGGGAGGTCTTACTTGAAAAATGATCTAAAGTTTTCCATAACTCTCTAAACCTCTCCACACACTTCTAAGAAGTTCTATACTTTTCTAGGAGCTCAAGTTGTCTAGACTTCTCTAAAATGATCTACGATTTCCTAGATTAATCTTGAGAGATAGAGAGAGTTCTAAACAATTTTAGAGTTCTCTAGTTATGAGACATTCTAGAAAATTTCATGTAAATATCTTGGGAGAAAAGTCTAAAAAACTCTTGTATATACATAGGAGGAGAAGGGTATAGAAGAGTCTACACCACAAAATCTAGACCTTTCTATGAGGATGCATATAAAGGGATGCAAGGCTCATTTGCCAAACATCCCATATCCCACATCACATCCCATATCCCACATCACATCCCACATCCCACAAACTCTCAAAACATTGTAAACCTTCAAATGTTCTCAATACAAGCTTATTTTTAAGTCCAAACTCTCTTGCGTTCTCAAATATCGCATTTGGGTGACTAGTAAGGCTGAACTCAACCGAAGGAGAGAATAGTTTGAGTGCCGCACGTGTAGTGAAAATCTATCCTCGTGACAGTTGGTATTAGAGCATTGGTTCGAGAGATGACGGATTCAAACATTGTTGAGCATGGGATTCCCGAGGAGGTGAACACCGCGAATGTAACCACGCGCAAAGGAAAGGGAAAGTTGAAAGATGTTCAAACTGCCATGGAGTCACGACTCTCGCGGATGGAAGAGATCGTGGTTAAGATGACGGATAGGTTAGAGGAAGATATACCTAGCAACGATATTATCGAGGCTCGGGAGGAATGCCTCAGGGGTGTATTGCAAGGTGCTCTCAACTCATGCTTGGACACTCTTCGCAAGGAGTTCCGAGCGCAATTGGATGAGGCATATGCGGTGATAGCCACTCTCCAAGAGGAGATGAGGGTCTAGAGAGAAGAAACCTCGCTATGTAGGCGGCCATAGCGAATGGTGGAGCAAACTTTGGAAAGATGGCACGGTTCGAGCCCCCTAAGCCAAAGCCGTTTTCTGAAAAACGCAATGCGAAGGAGGTCGACACCTTCTTCTTCAACATGGAACGATATTTTGAACTATTGAGCATAAAAGATGAAGAGGAGAAGATCAAAACTGCGTCAATGTACCTCTCGGGCACGGCGACTATGTGGTGGCGTCGTCGTCACAGTGACGTTCAAGCGGAAACGTTCATCATGGAGATGTGGGATCAATTTAAAAAGGATCTCAAACTCCACTTCTATCCGTAAAATGCCCAATATGAAGCCAGTAGACAATTGCGGAAGTTGAGCCAAACGGGTACGATTCGGGAGTATGTGAAGGATTTCACGGAGTTGCTCTTCTAAATTGACGACATGTCCGAGGAAGACAAGCTTATCTAGTTCGAGGATGAACTTCAACCGTGGACACAACAAGAGTTACAACGACGTGGTGTCCAAACTCTTACGACGACCATAGCGACGGCAGAGTTATTCATCGAATTCAAAAGGAGCGAGTCTCCAAAGGACAAGGAGTCGAGGAATGACTCCGAGAAAGGTGGAGGAGAGAGCCATGAAGGGATCAAGCCGACTTTGAGTTTCTCTGACAGGAGTGACTCGAAGAAAGGAGAGAAAGGAGGGCGGAACAAGAACACGTCCAAGGACGTGGTGAAGTATAAGGGTGAGGTAAAGTGATTCTTATGCGATGACCCTTACTTCGTTCGGAAGTGTCCGAAGAAGAACGCTCTCACGACTATGGTTGCTCGGGTGGAGGAGGAGCCCGTACAAGAGATGGGATCATTGAAGATTCTAAACGCAGTGAAGACCACGGAGGAGAAGTCTTCATCGAAAGGGTTGATGTATGTCGATGCGGTGATCGGATCGTACACAACTCATGTCTTGGTTGATACCAGAGCAACTCACAGCCTTGTCTCGCGAGGAGAGGCAAAGCGACTTAGACTTCGAATCGATAAAGGACAAGACATGCTCAAGACGGTGAACTCGAAGGCCGAACCAATCGATAGCATAGCCCGTGGCGTACGGCTTCGCATTGACGATTAGAAGGGACCAGTGGATCTCACGGTCGTTCCCATGGACGACTATCCTTTGGTACTTGAAATCGACTTCATCAAGGGTATGAAGGCAATACAAATCCCCTTCGTTAATGTCTTATACATAGTGAAGGACGATGGAGTTTGCGTGGTTCCGATGATGCGACGAGCGACGAAGACTCAAGCAAAGATGATCTCAACTATGCAACTCTTTAAGGGAATCAAAAGTGAGGAACCTACTCCCTTGAGAAGAGGTGAGATCTCTCACATGGCAAAGGAGATGTCAAAGAAGATCTCACAAATCTGTCCGAAGAAACACGGGAAGGAACTCCCACCAAGACGGCAAGATTGGAGCTCGAAGGCTTATCGCGACGACTCAAGAAAAAGATCGAGTCATACAAGTACGTCACGACGAGGACGTCCGCGACATAGATGGAGGAGTATGTCACGGACGAGCTAATTTTGGGAGGTCTTACTTGAAGAATGGTCTAAAGTTTTCCACAACTCTGTAGACCTCTCCACACCCTTCTAGGAAGTTCTATACTTTTCTAGGAGATCAAGTTGTCTAAACTTCTCTAGAATGATCTAGGATTTCCTAGATTAATCTTGAGATATAGAGAGAGTTCTAGACAATTCTAGAGTTCTCTAGTTAGGAGACATTTTAGAGAATTCCATGTAAATATCTTGGGAAAAAGTGTAGAAGACTCTTGTATATATTTAGGAGGAGAAGGATATAGAAGAGTTTAGACCACAAAGTCTAGACCCTTCTATGATGATGTATATAAAGGGATGCAAGGTTCATTTGTCAAACATCCCATATCCCACAACATATCTCATACAACATCCCACAAACTCTCAAAACATTGTAAACCTTCAAGTGTTCTCCATACAAGTTTGTTTCCAAATTCAAACTCTCTTACGTTCTCAAGTATCGCTTTTGGGTGACGAGTAAGACTGAACTCAAACGGAGGAGTGAGTAGTTTGAGTGCCGCACGGGTAGTGAAAATCTATCCCCGTGACATTCTGGTCATTTCATTTTGGGATCTGATCTATGTACTTTCTTTTCCATGTGCTTAAAAGTTCCTCAAATAAATGAATGCGGTAATGACATATACTCTGATATTTTCTCCTGTAATAGTTCGCAAATCACATGAGAATTTTAGACGAGCACAACAAACTACATGATGCATTGCTACAACAACATTTTGCTTTGACAATGATCTAAACCTTCTGAATACCGAGCGCAATCTGAATCGGCATAATTGTTGTACTTCCAAAGTATTGCTTCCAAAGTATTCCTCGGCAACAGATATTTCACCGTGCATCTTCAATGCTTCACCATCGCCTGATTCTGTCCAATATAGCACCACGATGATCCCCGAGTGACGTTCGAGCTATACCGGCATTGTTTTGCGCCATCTTGTCTCAAGTCTCGACCTTGTTTAAAACCACATCATCACTCTCACAATCATTTCAACCTTGATCAAGACTATACATCCTCATTCTTACGGAATCCATACATATCCTTAAAATGTGAACAAAGTCTTAACACCTTGACGGATATCAGGCCGATACTGAAGCATGCGTTTCCACTTCCCTGACACGCCATCTGTTATACCACAACGTGATACAGCGAAAGAGTCCAAACATATAGTCAAACCAGAACCAACATATAAGATGCATACAATCATGAAGGTGCACCCGTATCTCGTTTCTACGTGTCACACCAGCGGCCAAAGGCGAATCCAAAGGTATATTATAAGTTGCTTTTTCTATCTTTTGAAAATAAAACTACTTACAAAAGACTTCTAGTTTTATGCAGCCGAGATGTCATCACATAACATATGTTTTGATGACTGAGTTCCAATCAACTCTGGTCCAAGTCTCCTTAGAACCAAATCCAAAACCACCCCATGAAATCTGATAAAATTTATTCCGTTTCTAGTGCTATTAGCTTACTTTGCCGAATACAACGTTTAGCTTCTCCAAAACCATCCTACCAAATAATTTCGCCTTCTCTACTC
The DNA here is from genome assembly GCA_035668315.1 of Drosera spatulata. NCBI lineage: Eukaryota > Viridiplantae > Streptophyta > Magnoliopsida > Caryophyllales > Droseraceae > Drosera > Drosera spatulata. The sequence goes on from JAOVYX010020172.1 coordinate 7,315, forward strand.
TATATTCGAGCACAGTACGCTTGGTAAAATACATCTCATATTGCAACAGAAACACAGCCCATCACCACTTATTAGAGTGCTTTATATATGGAAACTATGTCTTGCAAGTCCACTTTTCTCAGTCTTCTGTTCTATTTTTTCCTAATGATTCATAACTTTGTTTCCGCCGATTGTAGCAGGGGAAACTTGCAGAGCAGCTCTCCTTACACAGATAATAACTTGATATCCCTCGCCAAGGATCTTGCCATAACAGCCCCTCTCTTTAACTTTGGAGTGGGAACGGTAAAGATAAGGACCAAGCCTATGGTCTCGCACTATGTCGAGGCGCTATCTCGTCACAGGACTGCGCCACATGCGTTGGTCGGGCGAGCAAAGATTCTTTGAACCTTTGTCAGACCAAATCAACTGCAGTATTGTGGTATGACCATTGCTTCTACAAGTACGCAAACTGGAATTTCTTAGGCCAAATAGATGACCAGAACAAGTTCAACTTGTTCAGTGGCGTCGTCACGCAATCCCACATCGTTCAACCAAAAGACATCCAGTTTCTTGACCTCATTGGCCCCGAAAGCATCTAGCAACACCCCTACGTATTTTGCTACAGGAGTATCAGGTCCGGTAGATGGATCTGTGAAGCTGTCTGGATTGGCACAATGCACATGGGATCTACCGAGTAATGACTGTTATACGTGCCTTGCAGAAATCATCAACAACGAGATACCGAGTTGCTGCAGTGGGAAGTTGGGTGCAAGGATTTACTATGGTAGTTGCTATATAAGATACGAAACATTCAACTTCTTTGGTTCATAAAAAGTTGAAACCCGAGCGACTATATAAGATCATAAGAGATGTAAACCCTCTAATATACTTATCCTATGTATCGTGCCGACAGTGAGCACTTTGTCATTTCATTTGGGGATCTTATCATCCTTTCTATACACGTACTTGCGATTTCTATGTAACTGTGACATAGTTATGGAACACAACTACATTGACCATGTAGTATAGACTGGAAAGTAACAAGAATCTAACTCCTTTGTCGCTTACAGAATTTCTGAAGTATAAAAGAATCCAGAAACTCTCACGTCATAGAATGTAAAAGAAGCGATAATTTGCAATCACAGCATGTGTAGAGCTTTAGACAAACTTGAATTACGGATGAATGATTGATGATTAGAAATCTTGAGGCACGAGGATCAAACCAGTATGGTTAACCCCTTGCTTGAGAAAATAGCCAGAGAACAGATAATGTACCCGTGCGGTTGTTGCGCTTTCTGCAGTGAAATACTGCTGAGCTGTTTCAGTCCAGAATACTGCAAGGAATGCATTCCATTAATACTTAGACAAATCAAAATAGCATTAGATCAATGTTTGAAGCAAGATCAAAAGATCTGCAGCTAACTTGTATAGATATGACGCAATTCCCAGAATAACGCACATTAGAACAATGTCAATACAGAAGTTTCGACTGGATCTCAGCTGGAAGAGAGATAAATGGAATATCAGTATAAACTCTTGGAAGAAAGAAAAAATTACAACTTCAAGCAGCACCTTGATTAGATCAAAATAGGCAACTATGAAAATCCAACTCAGATACCTGATGAAGATTTTCCTTCAGTCTAACATTTGTCTTCTTGAGATCGGATGCCGCTTTGTCAACCTAAGGAACATATAGAAACCAAACATAAAGAAAAGTGCGACCAAGTCAAGATAAGATGCTCCAAGGGTGCAGCCACCCCATTGATGCATTTCTGCAGAATATTTGGCAGCGAAGGTCGAGTTGCTTACCTTTTCCTCAATCTCATCCATCAAAGGAACTTGCCTATCTAACTTCTGAAAGAATATAACAGCTGACAAGAAGATCCATCATCTATATCCAAATAGCTTAAGTTTTTTCAAAAAAATCAATCACCGACCTCATTCATATCAATCCTTGATCCTTTGCGAGTGTCACAAGCAAACAATCTCAAAGTGTGGTATAAAGGGAACATCAAGAAGAACGTCGAAACATTGTCTTCTCCAAACAAAGTGTAAAATGAAGCTGCTAAATCCAGAACTTCCATACCTGCTTGGCTTTGCGCATTTCGTATTCTTGTCTAAATTGTCTGAACTCTTCACTTTCTTGGAAAAATGGATCATCATGTGGTTCATCTGTTGTTCAACAAGGACAAGGATGCAGATGATAGTTCAGCAGAGTCTACTATCTTGTAATGCCATATGCCAAGGATAACAATATGTAGAATGAAACAAACCCATGACAAATTTTATTTTAGTCTGAGGTTCCGAAGCACCCCAACCACTGGTTTTAGAAGCAGTTGCCGTGGCTCCATCTGGTATTGCTATGATCCTATCAGCTAGTGCAAAAACCATCTCGTTACGAGTTTCCATGTCTTCCTTTGACACCCCTTTAACCTAACAAACATCAAATCAAATTTTTTTTAGCATCTGAATCGACACCTTGCTAGAAATAGGAAAAAAAAGAACTTGTGTTCAACTGGCTAGCTTCTCAGCACAAAATACTCAGAGAATGACAAAGCGAAGAGAGCAAGGAAACTGGACTACGTTCCTTCGTTAATCTCATGGATTATATACTTGTCATTTTAACAAGTAACCTTGAGCATAGTCAACAAAAAACATTGATCCCCACCTATAACATATATCTCAGTATTGTACATGGATCAGACTGAAACGTTCATTATAATCTCACAATAGTCAGACACATTCAAACAATTCATGTTTTGGCCAAACACTTATTATATAATATTCGAAATTTCACCTTCTTACAAGCCAGTTTCTGAAGCTTAGGCATCTCCTTCATCAACCTACCCTTAGTCCTCCTGATCTCCGCATTCATGGCCACCGCCTTCGCCCTATCCCTCTCCATCGCCACCGCCTCCGCTTTCTGCACAACACACACCGATCACAAATTCCCTAACAAAACATCAACACAATCACCAAACACCAAATCAGACAACAACACGAAACAACAAGAAAAGGAGAAAAGAGAAAATTACATAGGTGGCGGCATCGATGTCGGATTCGATGGAGGAGTAGAGTTGGCGTTGAGTTGTCGCTGCTTATCGATGTCGTATTTCTCGTATTTCTTGCAGATCTGATCTACTCGGAACAGAATGTCTATCAAGCTCATGGTGAAGAGATCGTTGTCGTTGTGGTGGCGGCGGCGGTGGTGTTCCTCGTTGCATCATTGTATTTTTGGTGTGGCGGGTGAGCCGAGAGATGCCGAGGCGATGCTGTATTCGGAGGAAGGAAGGGAGAGGGTTGGGGGAGGTTTGTGTGGTTTGCCGTGGAGTTCGGTATCGAATTCCGTGAATCGATGATAGATGTTTGAAACTTGAAAAGAGTTCCGTTGAAACTTAATGGTGTATTACTCCCATTATAAAATAAAATATTTTGATTAAATTTATTCAATTATCTTTATTCCTTTTCTGGTAAAGTTTGAACATTCAATTTGAGATATAATTTAATATAATGAAATATTATTTTTTTATTATTTTCATCCTAAAATATAGCGAACGGTTTGATCCGATACGCGAATTTATATGTGTGTTAAATTTTTGTGAAATTTGATGAAGAAAAACCATTTTTTTTAGTGATGATGGGGTGTAAGTGAGGTTTAGGAGAAAGAATTAGAGAAAAGAAGACAGGAAGTGATTTATACTGTAACAAATGATGATTTATTTTGACATTTTTTATATGAAAATTTTACTAAATATGGTATATTGATTATATTTTGGACGACGGTCCGAATAGAAAAATATGATTTATAATATAAAACGGAAGGAATATAATACTATTATGAGACATTGATGATAGATTAAGGATATATTTGTGATATCTAAATAGGAAGGGAAGGAAGTAATCAGGAGGATATCACAATATCTCTAATATAAATATGATATTTGTAAGTTTTTAATCTAGAAATTGCAAGAGATTAGGAGGGATAGTTAGATTGACTTTTTTGAAAATACAGTTTCCTTGAAAGTGGAACTAATAATTACCGATTAAAAATAATATAATTATCAAAATAAAAGATACAATGCTTATTGTTTATAATTTTCATAAATATAATAAAATTAAATGATTTATTTTTTCCTCCTCCCAACTCATAAACAATGTTCGTGTTAATGTTTTATCCCTTTCCGCCCCTCACATCCCCTCCCCTCTCCTCCCCTTGTCTTCCCTTTTTTTCCTTTTCATCCTGATAAAACTCTCAAATAGAGTGTAAATTGTGAACTTTAATCTTAAACTAACTTAAAGTTTTTCTAACATTGTTAAAAATAAGAATGAAACACACCAGAATATTTACCGTTGTAAAAATTATAAAATAGAGAAAATATTGTTTATTCTTTATCACATCATCACATCACATTATCATTTTTCTCACACATACTCTCTCACTCACACACTCAAAGGAGCAAAAAGGTTATCTATACTACGAACAATTTGTTTCACTTATTTTAGGACGAATGAAGTATTTCTTATTCTCTATAACTCTGTCTTATGAAAAATATAACATTTATTTAATTTGGATGTCTCATTAAAAAAATACAACCCTTTCATATTTGAATTTTTTTTTTTACAAAACTACCAAAACATCCATATTTTTTATTTTATATCTCATCAATTCACCTCACTATTTTTTTTCTTCATTTATTTTTTCTCACTTCTCTCTCTCATACAACCACAATTACAAATAAACTTTTATTTATAAATTCAACCCATACATAAATTTTCGTGTCAAGTTAAATTGTTATTTTTTTCGTGAGATGGAGGGAGCATATGAATGGATTAGAATACTAATCTTGTATTGTATGGATGAGTGTATAGTTGACTAACTAATTTAAATATGATTGGTATGTGTCGAAAGGATTTGCATAAGTTAATAAATGAGTAGGAGCCGAGTATGAACAAGCTGATAAAAAAACGAGTCGAGTCTAAACAATCTTTGTTTGAACTCGTTCGATTTGTTCATCACCCCATCAACAACAATATTTTTCGATATTATTAGTATTTAATTTTGGAATTGATTAACAAATTTCGCTATTTTCAAGGTTCCTTTCTCATAAACATTTTGTTATAGATTTGTTCTTATGTCGGGACATGTTTTTAGATGATCAAATTCTATTTTATTTTTATTATTTTTTTCTCATTTTAAATTTAATTCGACATAAAATCTTAATGGTTGTAATTAACACATTAGTCAATTTAGTTTCAATTTTCCTCTTGTTCTTTTTTTTTTTTTTTTTTCGAAAGATCTAGTTGGACTAGATTTTTTTTTAATACTACATCATAAAACAAAATTTTTTTCTTGAACATATCTTTCTTTTCAATAAACACCAGACCAGCTCATCGTCAAGGACCAGACGCATACCACGCAAAACGCAACCACCCCCGAATCTACCTTCCTCCTCTCCTCCCTCCCCCAAACCCTCAACCATGGCGAGAGGTACATCCCAATCCCAAGTCTCCTCGTCGTCCTCGGCCTCCTCCCGTCCCACCACCGCGGCCCCGCGCGGCTCCGCCGCCGCCGGCATGCGCCGTCGCAGGATCTCATCCACCTCTGCCTCATCCACCGGCGGCGGAGCCGGTGGAGGTGGTGGTGGAAACATGCTCAGGTTCTACACCGACGACGCTCCCGGTCTCAAGATCACCCCGACTGTCGTGCTCGTGATGAGTTTGTGTTTCATCGGATTCGTTACTACTCTTCATGTGTTTGGCAAGATCTACCGCAAGTCGGCTGGTGCGGCGTAGATCTGAGGGGATTGGAGAGATCTGATTGCGTGTCGGAGTCGGTAATTTTCGAGTAGTTGATGTTTGCTTGTTTTATGTTTCTATATCAGGATGAATGGTTGTTGTTGATGATGATCTAGATGTTGTTCTGTGGATGATGGATGAGTACTCTTGGTCGGACTTCTTGTTGATCTTGATGATAACAGGGAGATAGTCAGCAACTGTGAACTGATTATGTCTGGTGATAAAAGTTCCATGATAAGATCCTTGGTATAATACTTTATCCTCTTTGGCTGGCTTCGATTGTTATGGTTCGTGCGATATTTTGTTTTTCTTGTCTGTTTGAACACGGTTATTTGATGCAATTTGTTGTGGATTGTGTGTGTTGCAACTAATAGGATCTCAGTGTTGAGGGATACATGATGCTAAACGAGGATCGTATGATATCGAGGCTAATAAGAGGCTTTGAACCATGGTTAGAACCATTGGATGATGACTTGTCAATATGTTAAGATGATGGGAAGAGTTTATAGGAGGATGGTGTTGAAGGATTTTGGTTTAAGGACATCACACCCGTGATATCTGGTGATTCATATGCATCTATATGTATGTGCATAATTTGGCGCTATGCCTGCTCATAGCATTGTAAACTTGCCAATATGTGTTTCCCAACAGAAGTGTGATTAAGGTCTGGTAGGAACTCTATGAGATATTTGCCTCTCTTGTATTGTTAGAATAAGGATATGGATACCAGCATGTAATTTTACCTGTCAGTTTCCCCTCACAGCCTAGAAAACTTGATACATTTTGAGTTTGTAGTAGATTGAGTCTTAGAAATGAGGAGGATGGGTGAATGATGGGAGGGCTATGGAACAGAGATGAAAGAAATCCTTTTTTCTGATGCTTATCAGGCAAAAATTTTCCCTCATATCTGATGTTGAGTATATTTTTATTTTTATTTTGTTTCCTCAGCATTTGTTTGCTGGCATAACATGTGCAGCTCACAGGACAAACTAGTGTTTTTCCCCAGTCGACAGTAATTCAAATGATAGTTATTGACTTGCTGTGCTGTGAAGGAGAGCTTGTTAGTGGGAACCAGGATCAGGTATTTTCTGTCAATCTAAATGTATTTAGTTGCAGTGTTCAGAGAGAGAAAATTACATGCTGCAAACTTTGTAGCACTGATAATAGATCAAAGATAGAGGACAATAACAAGCTTCTTGGGGTGCTGTTGATTTGAATCAAGGCAATAACAATAAAGGTGTAGAGGAGTAAAAGGTTGAGAGGATAATGTCTTTCACATGATTACTTTGGTTTTGAATAACTTTGGTGGACTTGTCAGCAAGCCAACGGAAGAGGAGTGCCTCTGGTCTGTAGATGTTAGTTCAGCATTGGTTAAATACTGAGTTTATAGAAAGCTCAATCTGGTATGCCTATTAAAGTGATGTTGTATGAGAAGATCAGGGAAGATATATAAGAGTGAAGACTTGGGAGCATAAGTTATCATTTACTTCTTCGTGGTGCAAAATAAAGCATCGTCTTGTCATTATTGTCTTCTGCTAGACATAGTTGTCAGCGTGTGCTTTCGAAGTATCACAAATGTGGCATCACAACGGTCATTACGCTGATTGCAGATTTAAGCCTAGCATCTGTAAATGTTTACAAGTAGTGACTCTGAACCAATTTAGAGACAGAATCGAGGGCAATTATCTAGTAGTGAGCTATTTTGGCTTGAAAAGTCAGGAGTGATTTGTGGACATTATTTTTGTTGAGTTCGACATATTAAGCTGCCTTGGAATTCATTCTTTTTGCTGGAGTGGCATTTTATGCGCTTAAAATTTTATCAGTTGAGACCAGAATGTAGGAAGTTGAGGTGTTCATGGATGAAGTGAGTATGCGCTACCTTTAAGGCATGGTTGATAAGTTCTTGTTTTGTTGTGTTCTCAGCTCCTGAAACGAAGATACAAGCTTGTTTTGGCCATAGTTTATGGCATCTGTTATTTTACGGTGTGAGTATAGCTTAGAAACAACATGATTATTTCATGGGTTCACATACAAGCATTTGGGATAATACACATAAGCTGCCTCCAAGGAGGGATATAGGGCCTCATGGAAGTGTGAAGATTGTACCCAGAATTGGAACAATTACCTTGATTACTGATCAAGTTTTACTGGCACGGTTTTGATGTTGATGCTTACGTGATCACCTCCCGCATTGGAGGAGTCAGAATGTGATGGATGTTTCTTTCCTACCTTTGTTTTGAACTGAGTTTCTAAAGCAGGAGCTTGAGTGATTCACAAGTAGCTTTTTTTTTTTTTTTGGCAGGATGTAGCATTCTATAATTTGTTTAGCTCCTTGATCATGTTAGACCTATTGGTTGGTAGATGACAATAGAAGAGAGCAGATTTTAGATTTTGGGTTACCGCTGTATTCGCTAAAAAGCAGGAAAGGGGGAAGAAAAGCAGAGGATATGAGCTTCCTGGGTTGCTGAGTTATGAAAGTTCTGAGTCAGAATTCTTCATATCTTGTGAAAACAGGATGCTGCATGGCGGTGCAAAGGGTGCAAAGTTTGTGAGGGTACGTAGATCTGAGCTCAACAGGAAGAGTTATAGGCATAATGGCAAGGCAGTAGTAAGCTTCTAGCAATTGCAAACTAGAAGATCGTAAGGGGCTTAGCTATATCAGCTGATACGAATAACTTATTACAAAACCATTAGCTTTAGGATTCGATAAGTAGCTCGGAGCTGGACTTGGGAGGGGAGTGTTTGGCAGTCATTCAGTTTTGAGCAGAACTGACCAGTTTAGTAACGAGATAGAAATTTATTGTTTTCCCTAACGGCTGCGATGTCTTATGACAACATAAAAGAAGGGAGCAGTGGACTTTTCATCTTTGAGAAACGTTCCTCTGGCATTTCTTTCCTTTGTGTGACGTCTCTGCCGTTATCATAATTGCATAAGCTTTCATTTGATGCCTATGACATTTGGGACGTGATTTATGTCGATGGCAGTACTGATGTAGGGTGGGTAAACAAGGGGGAAACTATACTCTGGGCTTGGGCCTCTTATGATTTTGGTTGGGCCTATTTTATGGGCCTTGGACATCTTATGCTGATACGGAGTTCATTTCTTTTTGTCACCGCGGAGTATTGTTTAGGCTATCAGTACCATGAGTTCTAGGAGTAGTAGTAAGTTTTTTCTACCGCCCTGGAACTATGAGAAAGTTGAAAGAATCTGAAGCTGGTAATAAATTAATGGAAGGGACAAAACTGAATAGATGAAAGTGACAGAGGCTCTGGGGGCTGGCAGCAAGTGTCTCGATCGACTTATATCAGAATATGACCAAGCTGGCTATGTTTGCTGGTGCTGTTTTGGTATGGGCTTATGTGGCTTTGAGGACAGCTACACTAAAGCCTGATCAGTATGATAACTTGATGGTTTTGTCACACATATTTTTCTCTTGTTTCCACCCTGTCCTATTTGTGTTCACGCGATTTCTGTGTCTCACATATACTCTGCGTCACTAAACTTATATGTTTACTTTTCACGTCCAAGATTTCATCCGCATTACTTATGCACCGATAGGAAGTTCGAGAAAGTTTAATCGTCTAATATTAGTAGCCCTCGTAAGTCTGGGTGGAATGTGCATTTGTATCCAAATGAGGGGATCGAAGACACTGATGAATGAGTAGTTAACAGAGATTGCTACCCCCCACCCCCTCATCTTTTTTTTTTTCTTCCCATTTCCCAAATTATCCTTTTTTATACAATATTTAAAATCATTTATAAATTTTAATATATATGTCTAACATTAAAAATAAATATATATTTAAAGTCTATATATTAATATTTACAAAATAAGACTAATATTGAATATAAAAAATATTTCAAAAAAATATTTCCTTCTTTTCATAATAATTATAACATATACGTATATGATAATTATCAATAATTTTTATTCGTATTTTTAATAACAGTTTTAATTTCATCTTTATCATATTATAATATTTTGGATAAAGTTCGTCTTCAACTATGAAATGAAGTGATGAATATCAATTCATATGGTAGACAATATTTTGAAGAAACGATTGAATAGGATAAAATTTATATATTGTTCAGTATTATTAATATGTATTTATTTATAATATAATGAATTTTTTTTATATTCAATGTTGGTCTTATTTTTTAGATATTAATGTATAGAGTTTAAATACATATTTATTTTTAATATTTGATATATATATATTAAAAATTATAAGTGATTGTAAATATTATATTAAATAAAACATAATGGGAATCTGAAAAAAAAAAAGAAAAAGAAAAGAAGGGGCAGGGGATGTGCACTGTTTTTTTTTGTTTTTTT
>JAOVYX010020173.1:0-17423 GCA_035668315.1 Drosera spatulata
GAAAACCTTATTTTTCATATTTATAATAGTTCTTTATAGTGACTAAGGAAAGATAAATAATATTACGACCGTCCCTTTGGGTTCGAGCCTTACTTCCACTACTGCATTAATTATATATTCTTAGAGTGAAAGTGAGTGCATATAAATTCTAATTTGACGTGTCTACGACAGCAAGCATCAACTGGTAATACTAGTTCATCAACTTTTACCAAAACATCTTCTATGACTCCTTCAGGATTTGTGGTTGATGTGTCAGCCAATTGAATTACTACTCCTGTTGGTTTCAAAGATCCCAAATTGAGAGAGTCATATATTGAACGAGGCATAACAATGATAGATGCTCCAAAATCAAGTGTGCATCCTGTAATTCTTGAGTTTTCAATTATACATGGGATTGTGAACATTCCTGGATCTTTCTGTTTTGGTGGGAGTTTCTTTTGTAATGCTACTTATACATTTTCTCCCATCATTACTCTTTCATTTCTCTTTAATCTCTTCCTATTAGTACAAAGTTCCTTTAAGAATTTTGCATATCATGGAATTTGTTTAATAACATCCAATAAGGGAATATTCACTTTCACTTTCTTGAAAACTTCCAATATATCCTTTTCTGTTGCCAATTGCTTGTCTTTAGCAAATCTTCTTGGAAATGGTGGCTTAGGAATATAATGAGGAATTTTCTCTTTCTAATTCACTGTCTCTTTAACTTTCTTATCTTGTTGATCAGTTTGTGGAACTTCCAATTCCTCCTCTACTTCTCTCTTTTTTGATCTCTCAATTTCCTTTAGCTCCTTGCCACTCCTTGGAGTGATTACTTCAACCTGTTCAGCTTCATTCGTTCTTTGAGTTAGAGCAGATTTCTCTAACGGTTTCTTGCAGTTTTGTCACCACTTCAATCAATCTTCCAATTTTATTTCTGAGTTCTTGCATTGATGATTTCGTTGATTTTTGTAATGATACATGACTTGATGCCATTACTTTCAACATTTCTTGGAGAGACATATTTGATATATCATCTGATTGAATTCGATTTTGAATTTCTTGGTTTGGATCTATTTGAATGGAAGGAAGTGATTGTTGAGAAAAATTTATTGCATTTGTTGTTTCACTTGATGCATTCATTTGTGAAAACGATTCCAAAGAAATTGTATTTTGTTTGATTTGAATTGCGGCATGATTCAGTATTGTGTCCCACTCTTTGGCATGTTTCACGTGGTCTATTCCGGACTATTTCTTTCAAAACTTTTCTTACCTATAAAGTCAAGGCTTCAATCTGTTCATCCTTCTTCTTTATATTTGCATCCTTGCTCAAATCTGACTGCGAATTTTCCTCCATGACAGAGATTATTCTTCTAGCTTTTGAAGGTGTTTTAGTAACTAAAGCTCCTCTACGGGTTACATCAAACATTTCCTTATCAGTTTGAGTTAATCCCTCATAGAAGTATTGAATGAATTGTTTTGGAATTTGATGGTATGGGCAACTTGCACATAATTTCTCATGACGCTCTCAATATTCATGCAAACATTCGTCTTCAGATTGTTGTATTTCATAGATTTGCTTTCTAATTGATGTCGATTTAGGTGCTAAAAAGAATTTTTCTAAAAATTTTGTTTGTAATTCAGCCCATGTTGTAATTGTTCTTGATGGTACATAATAAAACCAATCCTTACCTAAATTTTGCAATGAGAAGGGAAAACTCTTAATTTGATTGTTTCTTGATTAACAACCTCAGGTTCATGTTACTAGAGACTACTTGAAATTCTTTCAAATATCTATGGGGTCTTCATCGGGTAATCCTCTAAACGTTGGTAGCAATTGAACCAATCAAGCATTGAATTTTAATTGAACTTCAAGAATTGGAAAAATGATGCACATTGGTTCACCATCCATGTTTGGTCCATATATTTCTTTTAAAGTTTTCTCTCCCATATTTATATCCATAATCAGAAAAACTAAAGAACGATCTCACCAAATTACTGCTGACAACTTTCTTGTAATCCGAATTTGATTAGATATCCAAATATGACCTGTAATATGAAAAAGACGAACAATAAATTACAAGATCCTATAAATGACTCTTGAAATTAGGAAATAAGTAATTGGCAGTCCCTAACAACAGTGTCAAAATTTGAAACGTGTGTCGTTAGCACGTCAAATTATTCCCCCTTAAAAAAGTAATGGCAAGAAGGGATCGCTCCACAGGGACTCCTTAATCTCAACCTAAATTCAACAATCAAATCAAATCTTATAATAACGATGGGAGACATTCGAAAGATATATTAACTAAAACTAATGAGAATAAATTAAGAATGATAATAAAAAATTAGAGATAATTAAAAATTAGCAAGGATCACACGTGGTTATTCATAACATGTGGAATAAATCATAGGCAGTATTACATAACATTGTCAATAGTTCGATATGGATAGAGTTGTAGGAAACTTTAGGCATGTAATTTCCATTTTATTCTAATATTATCCAATAAGAGTATTGCAACATTGTCAAGCTAAGATATTCTAGACAATTCACAAGAATATAAATTAATCCTAGTAATCTATTTCGTGGATTAAGCTCTAACTCTCCTTACGGTATTTATATCTCACAAAGAGTTGGTCAAGATATAATCTTAAGTTGTGATGTTTCTCCTAACTTGAATAAACTTTAATAGAGATTAGCAATTCATCCAAACCTAGGTTGCTATTTCATGATCAAAAGAGTTCAACCATCGTGTTAGTTGAACATAACCGAACCCTAGTTAGCTACTCTTGGATAGAATCATGAAAAACATGAAATAATCACATAAAACATTCACAATCCACAATAAAACCAGATTTGGGTCATCACTCCACAGTCATAAATTCACTCACATGATCCCTACTATATACATGATCCCTACTATATACAATATACTCAACCATAATGAAAATAGAACAATTAAGACACAAGAGAGGAACAATCAAACCCATCATCGACATAATCCAACGATAAATCCAATGCTCCAATCTGCCGTCTTCGATTATAACCAAGTCAATCACATTCGAATAAAAAAACAAACATAAGAACTCTGAAATTACAACAACGAAAGTTGAATCTGTGATAACCGTAAACGAGATCTAGATCTAAACCTAAAAATAAGAGAAAGCCTAAAGAAAATGAGGTTTTAAAACTGAGTTACACGACTCTTGAAAGGAGTTTATACATGGAATTTAGAAGCATTCAAAACCCACAAAATTCGGGCGGAAAATAACAAATTTGTCGCGACAGATTCAGGGCCGTGAATATTCTCCGGCAGAAAATAACAAATTTTATACATGAAAGTGGAATTTTCTAACCTTCATGATTTTAGCTCTATCCGTCCATATATGATATCAACACCATAAAATCATCAAATATGACTTAAACATGCAAATCCATCTTATTTCGCTTGAAAATCCAATCCTAACTCCCTTTTGATCAAGTCCAGTAAATTAAGCTCCAAAACACCTCATCTATAAAGAAAACATAACAAACTAGTTTTCTATCTCGTACACGAGATAGTATATTTAAAGGGACTAATACTTCTATCTCGTAGAAAAATAAATCACAACAAATCCTCATATCGCATTTAGGGCCTATTTACCATCATTTCTATTTCCTATTTTTGTTTCACTGACTTATAAACAAAAATATTTATTACTATTTTCTGTCTTTAAAACGGATAAAACAAAAACATAAAACATAAAACCAAAAAAAATGATTTTTAATTTATATTTTCTATTTTATTAGAATACTTTATTCAAAATCTCTTTTACAATATATCATTTTAGCATGAAAATTATGCCCTTCTGTTCCACCTATGATCCGCGTGCCCATTTCCTTTATATGAACAACTCCTAAACCTCGTTCTAATATTATAATAATATTTTATCAATTTCTATCAATTTTAAAATAATTACTTGTATATTTTTTAAAATAATATACATATTTAAATCAATATAATTTTCATATTATGATCTCCTATTGTGTAGCTCATGGGCCAATATTCTAGTTCTAGTCAAAACATGAATCTTGACGAGTACGACCAACACACTATAAACAGAATTAGACCACGACACCAAGCGAGTGAAGGTAAAAATGATAATGAGATGAAAAGTGGAACAACATATCAAGATCCTTTCAGGAAACCCGTGGGCATGAAAGACCTGAAGAGAAAAGCCCGGGTATGGTATGGATTTCATCTGAATAAGCATAAAACTGAGGTAACATAAAAACTACTCCATGCCACTATCATCTTGTTGCAAAATTTGACTGGAGCTTAAGGAATTGTGAATATTAAAAGAATGTTAACTTTAATATCAACTTACTTAATACCACTAGACCCAACACATGCCCCGTTGGCCCAAGCGTAGCTCATGTTTGCATGTTCTGTTGTGTACTCTAAGGTTGATACAAGCATAGCCATGAGATACGTTGCTTACTGATTTAGCTGTCTTTATGTTGTGTTTGTCAGGAGAAGAGGCAACAGCTTCTTACTGAAATACGGACACTGTGTGAAGCACCTTGTTCCCAAGGTCTTGTTGAATTTTATGGAGCATTTTACACCGCTGACTCAGGGCAGATAAGCATAGCTTTGGAGTACATGGATGGAGGATCCCTTGCAGATATCTTAAGATTCCATAAGCGGATTCCAGAGCCTGTACTTTCATCTATGGTTCGGAAGCTGTTGCATGTAATGATGTTTCTTCTTCACAGCTTTGTCCTTCCTCGTAACAGTGGTTGAGATAGATTAGGACGCTTTGTGTTATTTTATTTTAGTTAACTTCAGCTTATCTATAACCATGAAGGGACTTAGTTATTTGCATGGAGTTCAACATTTGGTCCATAGAGATATAAAGCCTCGTCAATCTGAAGGGAGAGCCAAAGATAACTGATTTTGGGATAAGTGCTGGGTTAGAAAATTCTATGGCACTGGTAAGTTGAAAAGACTAACTTTTCGACAATTGTGATTTTCTAGCTTCTAACTTAGAAATTGTTCCCTCAGTTCTTTGGTTTTTCTAGTCATTTCGGCTAGGATGGTGGTGCAATTCTTATTGAAGTGTTGTATACTCTGTAACAATGCGCCACCTTCGTTGGAACTGTTACGTACATGTCACCAGAACGTATCCGGAACGAGACTTATTCATATCCTGCTGACATTTGGAGCCTTGGCCTTGCAATCTTTGAGTGTGGTACTGGAGAATTTCCCTATTCAGCCAGTGAAGGTCCTGTGAATCTTATGTTGCAGGTAATTGCCTTTTGTTTTTTAGTTGATGTTGTAATACTATTTGCTTGCAAGAAAGACTTCCCAACTCTTGTCCATATGTTCCATGTATAAATAACTTACGGTTACTTCCAGGGAAAGCAACTAGTTAGAGCTAGGCTGCCTATGTGGATATGGAAATTAATGGTTCTTGCTTCAAAGTTTCAAATGCCAGAGCTCATATGTTTTTCTTTTGTTTTTTTTTCCCCCCAAAGAAGCCTCTGTCCTACATTCTGGTGTGATTTTGGTTCAGTAAACTTCAGATCACATTTTCATTGTTCGTTGGAAATTGTACCGAATCAATCCTCTTCGAGAATGTTCTTTAATGATACTGTCTTAAAAGCTTCAAAACATCCGAAATAGAAGTGTTTTAACGTAACTAGCCGGGTTAGCTTTTAAGAGGAAAAACAAGTACCTTCGCAATATTCTTTCTGGTTGATAATCTAGGTTTAAAGACTTTGTTTAGGTCATCTTTTGACGTCACTTATGAATTTATTGAATGTCGTCTGCTGAAATATTAGTTTGGTTACATAATTTACTGTGCATCGAATGCTTGTATGTTTAGATGATAAGACTGAGGATAACTCTTCATTGTCAAGCTTATGCTACCTTTTCCTTTTTCATTTGTCTGCCTTGCTTCCAGATCATGGATGACCCATCTCCATCGCCTCCAAGAGACAAGTTTTCCCCAGAATTTTGCTCATTTATTGATATCTGCCTTCAGAAGGATGCGGACGCAAGGCCTACGGCAGAGCAGGTGAGCTGTAAGCATGGTCGACTTCATGAAATCCGATTCTCTCCAGAGTTGGATTATATGTCTGATTTCACTTTGTCATGTATGCCTTGAGACTCCTAACCAAAGATAACGCTTGAAGTTTCGATACCTTAGTTTGCTTATATTTTGGGATGATATTCTGATATTTTATTTTGAATGCAGCTTCTTTCACATCCATTTATTACAGAATATGAGAACGCCAAAGTGGATTTGGCAGCTTTCGTGCAAAACGTCTTTGATCCAGTCCAAAGAATGAAGGATTTAGCAGATGTAAGCCGCTTTTCAATGTGGAACAGTAGATTCAAAGTGACTTTTTGGCTGTCTTAATTTGGGTTTGACTTGATTCGTTGTTAAGGAAATTAGTTTGATATGTTAGCTTGTCAATTCCCGGTCCTCCCCCACCACATAAGCATGGCTAACATTACATAGGCAACTGGGTTACAAGCACATTAGGTTTGAGGTTGATTTAAATGTGTAAAGACTCCGAACCCTGACCATTTAATAAATTCATTTTTGTTTTGTTTTTGTATCAAGCAGATGCTTGCAATACATTATTACTTGCTTTTCCATGGGACCGATGAGTATTGGCAGCACGCCAAAATGCTGTATGAAGAGAGATCCATCTTCAGGTATCACCCGAAACTGCTGTCTCTTCAAACCCCATAAAGGAATGAACTCTAATTGTATAACTGCTCTCTAGTTTCAAGGGGAAAGATCATGTTGGGCCGCACGATATATTTATCGCCTTGTCAGACATACGGAGGACGTTAGCCGGTGACTGGCCTCTTGAAAGGCTTGTCCATGTAGTGGAGAAGAAGCTATGTTGTCCTCATGGTCAAGGTGGTGTTGCAATACGAGTCTCTGGATGTTTTATAATCGGAAACCAACTTATCATTTGTGGGGATGGCGTACAAGTGGAGGGTCTGCCGAATTTCAGAGATTTATCTATCGATCTTCCTAGCAAGAGAGTGGGAACATTCAAGGAGCAGTTTATCATGGAACCTGGGGATTCTATCGGACGCTACTATGTGGTGAATCAAGACCTTTATATCATGAAGTAAAACTGACTACTTAAACTCTATTGTGGTAAAAGCAGGGATTGCCTAATTGATTTGCTGATGACTGACCTAGATTGAATCTGGTTCTTCTTCCGTCAGTCTGATATTTCTAGATCTAATTTGTACCACTCTCAAGATTATTCTGCAAGGGTTTTTACAACTTATTCCTTTTGTATTACCTTTGTGTAGAGAATATGTAAATCCAGTGGAATAATGCCAGTAAGTTTCTTGTATCTTGTTGTCTAAAAATTCTGGTTGGCTCATGAGTCATGAACATGATGTTCATCTAGCATCAAAATATTGCAATCGTTATTGCCTGGTGTAGGTTTATTTTTCTCCTCGTGTGCTTTGTATTTACTATCTATTCCTGTTGGTTATGAATTATGATGTTTAAGCAATCAACAGACTTGCCAAGCTACTTTTAACAGCATCCCTGGTTGGCAATCAATTTTGTTCGGTGTATTAGCAGGAAGTTTAGAGCTTTGGGAAAAGCCATGGGCATGACTTGGCATCCCAGAACACCTCATTAGACCTAGCATTTGGTTTTGTATCTTTGAGAAAATCAAACATTGCATGTTTTTGTCAAACTTAGAAGTAGAAGATCAAGTAGCTTGGATCTCATCATCCACCATTTACGCTTCTACATTGATCTTTCTATGAGATTTCTACACATGAGAATCATGCATAAGCACCAGGTTATATTTGCTGCTTATGTGATTGTGTTATATAATGGATATTCTGGAACCAAATTGTGCAAGGCCATTCAAGCTTTTACCTAATCAGAAAAGCAACAAGGTCGAGAAGCTTGTCACATCTAAAACTGATTGTAATCACATTGTTTATCTGAAACATCAACCAGTGGTCCAAAACGGCAATTGGCATATGTTTTCTGCTGTACAAGCTGAAGCATCAAACCTGCAAAACATACCGTCAAGGATTTCAGACCTTCATATGCCTCCTACAGCCCTTGATACGAATATTTGTCTACCTCTTATCTTTCTGCCTCATGAAGACAGATGGTATTCACTATACTATGGTACAATTCGTCTTCTAACGCTGCTTCATGGAGTTCTCATGAAACAGCTACAAAATAGTCTCGGATTGTTTTCTTTTTTATGGATGAAGGAGGACAGAGCACAGAAGAAGGGCTTCCAGCTTCTGGGGTTCTCTCAAAATCTATGAGGTGGACGCCTGTTGAAATATTCTTACGGGACTCTGGCGTGCAAACTTCAGGCATTTTTAGCACCCCTGGAATTCTGCGAACAGCCTCTGGCGAGGTGCAGGGCTGTTCTTCAGGTTCTGTTTTCTGTATCTTGGGTGCAAGCCATTTGCGTTCTACACTTGGCATAGCCATTACTCTTCTTCGAGTGAAAGAAGGAATTCTAGTTGATGGGTTGAAACGGCTCAACATGTTCCAAACACAAACCTGAAGAGGAGAGAACAAGCATATCAACATCAATTCCAAATTTGAAGGATTTCCCTTGTTCATACTGGAAAACTTTTAATTCATGAATTTAAACTTACGGAGAAAACGTTTTTTTTTTTTTTTTTTTTTTTTTTGTGGGTGTTCAAGCTCTTGAAAATGAAAGTTACTAGTCCCAATAAATCCATCATTTTGTAGACTAGTCTATTGCTCACCGTGAAATCATCCGATGCTGTAGCAATCATCCCTAGCTCATGTAAGTTCCTGCAAAGAAATCATATGAAACCAAGTTCCCGGAAGGTAAGGAAACTAATGCAAGTAAAAAGATCATACCAACCAACAGCAGTAACTTCATCATCATGCCTTGTCAATGCAATGGCAGCTTCTGGCCTATTCATCTGATTTTAACAGAGGAGTAAGATTTGTGAAAGATAAACTACATATTTGATGTTGCAACTGAGGATAAGTCTAACCTGCCATATGTAAGCGTTCCCGTCGGTAGATCCACTTAGCATGTAAGATGCATCAGGGCTGATCGATGACTGCAATTTTATGTATAGAATCATATCATGGATTGTTAAAACACAGGACCATGTCACCTTTTACAATTGTAATTAGAATCTGTAACATTTACCTTTACAAAAAAGGATTCGATTTGGCATCCCAAGAATGAACTGATAGGGCCTTTATCCAGCTGAAGCAAATTATACAAATATATCCTGAAATAAAAGAAATATAGGTTGCCAAATGTCGTACACTAATTCTTCTTGTGGAATTGTATATTAGAAATTAATATTGCAACACCAGTAAGTGGATAAGATTTAAGAGATGCTAGTTTGATCAATTAATTAATATAGCAGATGTGCATAAGCTGCTCCATTTAGTATCATGGCAAGGAAACCATTCGCGAAGAACATAGAAATACCTGTTGTCCCTGCAAGAAGCCGAAAGAAACACTCCATTTTGATCTTGAGACAGACTGGTTATTCCATGCAATCTCCCTTTCTGGCGCAACAAACATTTGATTAATTGAGAAATAAAATAAAAACTTCATACAATCATAATTACAGAAAAAATACAACAAATCCAATAGAAGCTGGACTTGGCATTGAAAACTATGTCAATGTTTGAATATAAGAACTTATTCCTGTAGTAGAAGTCTACATTACCGCTTCTGCCTCGGATCCAGAATGTGGACAAGTTTGAGTGACTTGAGTTTTAAGGTTTCTTGTATCCCAAAACTTCAGAATGCTGTGTTTTTTCCAACAAAAATAAATAAAAATAAATTGATAAAGATGACAAGCATTTCGTCAGTTTAAATGATTACTTTGAGCCATTGTCTTATTAATTAACAGTTGTAGGCCATCGATATTTGTGAATTAGGAGAACTATGGCCTTTGCATACCTATCTACTGCTCCTGCTGTAGCAACAGAGACTTCATCCATGAGGTAAAGAACCGATGTGATGCTCATGGAAGCAGCCTGAGAAGACATAAATGTTAAGGACTGAAAACTTTCGCTTAAGCATGATATGTAGTTGGCATCAACTTTATTTACTACACAAACCTTTCCTTGCCTAATTCTCTTCCCATTAGCAGAAACATGAGCTCGGTTAACAACTGCACTTGGCCTGTATTTCAGCAATTCAAGCATTTAGCCAAAAGAATTAATAGCTCTCTCTAGTTTGGAGACACAAACAAAATAACAAAAGACCAAGGCCTTACACTTTTGCAGTACCTTATGTTGGTAGACTGGCATCTCAAGTCCCAAAGGGCAAATGACCCATCTCTTGAGCCAGAGATAGCAAGATCTGTCACATTAGCATTGATAAAATAAATTTGAATAATGCTTCGGAAGGAAAAAGCTATGCATTGAAGAACCATTTTAGCAAAAGCAGGTTAACCAACCAGAATTTGTAGGATGGGAGCACAAAGACTTTATGGTTCCGGTATGCCCTGTCAATGTCCTAGTACATTTCCTTTCTTGCACATCCCACACTTTTATCTGTCACAACAAAGCACTAATAAGCAGCACTTACAAGGGGTGTTTGCTGTCAATTGATCATAATGGCATCAAGTTGTCCTCCCTTTACTTATTTACAATTGTTTGAGCCATCGAACATAGGTCAATAATTTCATATTATAGTCCAAGTAGAAGTTAACTAGAATAATTTTACTTGTTTCTCTATAGATCATTGGAAGGGATGTAGCTCCTGTTCACCAGAAGAATAATCCACCTCCAGGATAGCTTCAAGTCCTAGTCCTCTATTTATCCATGTTAGATAATCTTGTTATTTGGATACAAACACATCTAACTACGGATCATAACATATTGACCACACCATGCTGAATGTTTCCATGTATCAAAGATAGATGAATGGGAAACTGAAATCAAGGAAAACTTAACTTATGTTAGCTAACAATAGCAGATCACAACATCGAAGGATACTCACCGTTTGATCAGCTGAAGCAGTCAAGATCTTAGCATCATCCTGCAATAAAATTCCTGATATGTTTAAGTGCATGAACATGGCATAATTGGGGAACCAATTCTCTAAAGTTGACCACTAAAAAATTATCATGCA
Organism: Drosera spatulata; assembly: GCA_035668315.1. Taxonomy (NCBI): domain Eukaryota; kingdom Viridiplantae; phylum Streptophyta; class Magnoliopsida; order Caryophyllales; family Droseraceae; genus Drosera; species Drosera spatulata. The sequence continues at coordinate 11,120 of JAOVYX010020173.1, forward strand.
AAAGTCTATTTGACCCCGACAACATGCATAAAGGAGTAAGCAATGTGGGCACAGGGAAATGCTCCACAGCATGTCTACCAGGAAGAACCCATCAAGCCTCAGTAGAGGAACCTAGTAACTACATTCTGCGATGAGTGGGACTATACATGAAGTTAGGAGCAATATTTCTGCTCAAGTAAATCTATTCTGCATTGACTATTAATATTAGCTTTGACCCACATCTCCCATTGAATGTACCTTGATCCAACATATATCAAAAACTGCATTCTGATGCACAACCCAACTGGCAATCCCGGCCTTATCTGAGCAAAATATTCACATACACAAGAATGTGAACAAAAGTTAGCAAACTCCCCAACGTTAGCACCAAAAATAAAAATGCACTGAAAAACAACTTCACATCCCCAACTAAACACCTGAATTTTCTCTGGAGGTAGCCAACGATGAGGACTTAAACCGCGTATCAAACAAGCTCAAATACCCATCCTCATCCGCCACTGCCAGGATATATGCACTCTTGCTCGTCTACAAATCCAAACCCCAAAACTTACACTCAATTGAAACAAACCAACCCGCATCAACAATAACTCTCACAACTCTCCAATCCCACCTTACAGAACGAAACAGCCAACGGCAGTGTATCTTCCTCACAGTGAGCAACAGCAAAAGCCTTGCTCGTAGCCTCCGCTCCGTCGGCCCCGAATCGCAGCCTCTTCCTCCCTTCCAAACAAACAAAACCCTTTTGTCAGATCAAGAGAAGCAGCATTCAATATGGGAAGAAAGGGAATGGGGGTTAAAATTGGGGCAAGAGGGTTACCTCGGAGGCCGCTGAGTTCTCTGGATGTGATGTCTTGGAAGATGGATTGAGACCTTGAGAGCTCCATTGAAGGGTTGCTGTGAGTCTGTGAGACAGCTGATTTGGGGGGAAAAAATGAAGGGAAGAGATTTGGGTGTGTTTGAGGCGCGAGAGGGTTTGTTTACTTTTGAAGTGGCGGCAAAGTTTTGAATTTTTGGATGTGGCGGGGTGATGCTGCTCCGCTGGCGTCTCCTGGAAGATTTGTCACGAAGATCTAGTATTGTTGCCAAAAAAATATGAAAACAAAAAAAAAATAGAAAACAGGTAACAAATATTGTAAAAAAATTTTTAAAAAAAGATTCTTTTATAAATATTGAATTCGAATGAAATAAAAAAAATTGAAAATATTTTTCTTTCATTTTCTATTTTTTCTTCTGTTTCATCCGTTCGTTTTTCATCCATCAATGAAATAAAAATAGATATCAGAAATAAAAATGATATCAAATAAATTCTTAATTATTTTATTTATAATATAAATTATGTTTTTTATTTATCAACTAATGATATTTATTTCATTTTATTATCAATTAGTGTGTTTTTTATATTTGAATCATATTCTTTCTGACCATATCCTTCAACCTATATATAATTAAAAAAAACCCGAACTAATCAAATATCACTGCTGCCCGACGACATCGTCACCCTCTTTGCCGCCGCATAGTTTTCCATCGCCACCAAATATCACTGTTTTTTCTACGTCCCGACCACTCCTTTCCGTTGCCTCCCTACCACCATTATCGTCCTTTCCGCAGTGCGAACTCCGTCGTTGGATTGCGAATTTCGTCGTCGCCTGAGCGCAATCGGTGACTTCAAGAGATTCGGTGGCTCCGATTACCCCGAGAGAACCCTAGATTGCGAACTCCGTTGTCGACTTAGCTCGATCTGTGACTTCGACTCGCTCTTGCAATACAACGTCAATCACTCGATTGATGGTGGATGGTTGTACATGTCAGACACTCAGATTATTGGAGCACTTGCAGTACAAGGATCTGTGTTGCGATGGATTTGAAACAGTGCGCGATAGATTTGGATTTGAAACCGTCATTCTCGTCAATTAGTTGATGTAACAGTGTGCGTTTGGAATGGTGTACTGTTTGTAGATCCGATCTCATGAGATTCAAGTGTTGATTTTTACGCACTGTTTAGAATAGTGCGTGTTTTTGCAATACAACGACAATGACGAGGGACACTGAATCACACCAATTACACACTATTTGCTTCTGCGATGATGCCATCAATGGCGAACAACAATGGTGGACAAAGATGATGATGAGAATAGTGGAGAAGTATTAGGATTAGGGAAGTATATTTATTTCTTTGTTTAAATAGATATGTAGTATTGTATTTCCTTTTAGATTTGATATCTGAATAATCTATTTCCTTCTAAGAATAAAAAGGTCGAATAGGGTTTTCGATTTTTTTGTGCTTGATTCGTAATTAAAATAAATCGGTTACATCAAATGATAATAAAATTCTTTTCATACCATTAATTGGTAATTCTCTTTATTTATATTGATATTAATAGATTAGTTTTTATCAATATGTATGTATGTATATATGCAGAATGATCCGTAGCAACCGTTCGTTGTGTAAGCTTAACCAACCAACATTATTGGGTCGTTTATTCGTGAGAAGGACGATCCTAATTAAAAAAAACAACAACACTATCCGTTACAATAAGCAACGGATTTCCTCAAATAATAACATCAAATATATAAAAAACTGAAATTATCTCGTGACCTTAAATGGACCCAAGAACATAACCGGTGAATATAATCACGACGAAGAGACATCCGCTAATAACTAAAGCTGATACATGAGATTAACGAATGGAAAACTGACACATGTCATAGGATAAGGGGTCAAGACATCCGCCAATACTTAAACCGGATACAATAGATAAGCCATTGGATAGCTGACATATGTAAAAATCTAAGGAATCAAGACAAGCATCCGTTAGTAATTTAACCGGATGCAATAGATCAACATTGGATAACTGACACATGTCGATATCATAGGAGTCAAGGCTAGCATCCGTCAGGACTTAAATCAGATGTTGAGATGAGCCTTTGAAAAACTGACATATGTCGAAAGAAGTAAAAGTCAAGAGCCACATTCATTAACAATTAAATTGGATGCATTTAAACCGTATCCATGATAGACGGCAATTGAAAACAAAGTCAATAGTATTATGAAAATATATTTGTTTCTATCGAAAGCGAATAAGTCACTTTTCCTACTAAATTTAAAATAGATATGTTTTACGTAATGTACATCTCCGTCGATAGTTATTATGGTGAATTTTTTTCACTACAAAAAACTACCTCACTTTGTGACGAAATATTTTCGTCACAAAAAGGAAAAAATCCTTCGCAGACAGGAATAGCGACGGATTCTGGGACGAAAAATCCCGTCGCAACAGTTGACGTCGCAAAACCATGATTCTACGACGGATCCGTCGCAAAATCAAAATTAACTACGACGGATTGACTTTTTCTGTCGTAGAATAATGTTTAAAAATTTCATTTTATTCAGCAATGGATACCATCGTAAATTTTAAATTCTTATTAAAAGTATTTCTTACTCATAATTTATTGTTAATTAAGAAAATGGAAATAATAAAGCCTTCGACAGCATCCGTTGCAGAAAATTTCAAATTCTACGAGAGATTCCGACGCAACATTTTAATTTTAATTAAAAAAATAATTTTAAAATTTATAAAACTCACTAAAATATAGGTACCTCTTTAACGAATACAAATTCAAATCCAATCCGTACAAAATGTGTAACGCACTGATTTTCAAGTCCTTTACTCAAAACCCTTGTGGCATTACTGCCATTAGGGTCCCACAAACCTTAGCTAGCCAATTCAATTTAACTTAGCACAGATTGAAATTCAAATAATTATACACTTTAGGCATGAGGAATCTAAGTCCACAAGTGCACTTATTTATTACATATTAAAGCAACAAAAACTTAGAAATGTTGTCCCAAGCATTAATATTACAATAGGATCATAGCTTGATCAAAATCCTTCCTCAAGTCTTGCACCTGAAAAGATGGAAATCAAGAAATAGAAGAAAAGCAATTCCATGAGCTATACGAGCTCAGAAACGTGCCGATCCCTCTTCAAGGGAAGCACAAAAAGAAAAGAAGAGAGAACAATCTGTCCTGAAATCACAACAAAATCAGTCATACAATTAACATTCATGACAAACCACAAATACCCTCTTATTAACACAGTGACCTTGGCTAAACATGTAAATCCATAGCTTTTTCTAGAAGTTTAAAGTCAGGAGTCACTCGAAATAGGGGATCAACCTGTAACGATGCCCAAGGATCTCCTGCATCGAGATACCCCACAACCTGACAACCTCACAGGGTTGTCTACGTGTATAAGATGATTAGTCGTAACTACTCATTTCTGTACAGTTTAACCTGAAATCTTCCCCAAGTCACAGTGTAACAACTCAGTAGGATTAACAAACTCGGAGTTTAATCTCACCTCTCATGAATTCATTCCTATTTTGCATGTTCATCTTTAACACGACATCATTTATAGGATTAACCTGTATTAACCCTAAACTTTTGTTCATTATCGTGTGCCAAATCTTGTAAACCTAGCACTTGTCTTTATCACATTCATATAACGTACAGGGTTAACGGAGAAAAACCTACCCAAACCCTAGCATTAGGATTATCAGGGTTAGGTAACCATGAACTGTGATAAGCTACAAGTGGTACCACACAATCATACAATAACACGAAAATGTAAACATAACACAACACAACATAACACAGCGCACAGGACAAAACTACCCATCACGCATTAATATACAACTAGTATATTAACATGTATCGTCATCCAAATCAGAAATCTAAACGTTATCTTGTTGACAGGTTCTTGGTTTGTTTTACTTTAACTAGTGAAATCAATTCATGTTTCCTGTTCCTACATTAGTACAAATACGATCCGTATGTTATTACGTATTTTTTTATGTATATTCCATTATTGCTACATATTCGTATATATTATACATCCATAAGTATGTATACTATTTCCTCCGTATTTTTTCAAATGTTTTATTGTTACTACATAATCATGTATGTTATATAAATACATAAGCTATTACGTATTTTTATTCAAACTAAATCCTTTTTGGTTCTACGTACGATTAATTACCTAATTTTTTCATATTTTTTTGTCCAAATACTGTATCTTAACAGTCATAATACGTATATGGATTGATACGACGTATAAAATACATTGAAAAACCTTTCCTGGACTGTTCTAGGTAGGTCACGGGCGTAAGGTAGAAGGCTCACACCTTCTGCCAGAATTCAGGAGGTGCCAGAATTCAGGCGGTGTGCTCGCGTCCAGATTTCTACTTTCCTATATTAACTTTAAATGTGCATAACTTTCTCGTTTCTTAACATAATCGAGTGATCCTTAACTCATTGGAAACGCCAGGAAGTCTTTTACAACTTTGTTTCAAGACTTATTTGCTGAATCAGGCTCTAATTAGGGTCAAAATGTGTTCTAATCTTGATTATCAAAGCTATCCAGAAACTGGTATGGGCTGGTTTGCTAGTTTTTCACGTTTTACCCAACCAATTCAATCCCAAATGATCTAAACTTCATAAACATAACTTTTATTTAGTTCTTATCATGTTTCTTCAATTCTAGGCTTATTTGATACTTAAAACCTTAGGTTTTGGTTCAAATATCACATTTCTTTATCCGTGACCTATTTTTCTTATTATTTTTCTTGTTTTTTGATCACATATGATCAGTTAGAGGTTATGAACTGAGAAGACAAAGCTCACCCTCTTGTTAAAATGGATTTGAGTTTGTTTTTCTTTCCTTTGACGTGATTAGCTCGACTTCACTCTCTTCCTTGTTTTGTTGCTCGTGTCCCCCTCTCTTGGTCTATTCTCCTTCCTCTAATGATGTTCCTCCCTGTGTCTTTACCTTCTCTACCGCCTTGCTGTGTTACTTGAGCCAAAAAAACAAAGAAACGATGGAAGAAAGCCAAGACAATGAAGAGAACAAGAGGAAGAAGAGAGTGAAGTGAAGAGGAGAGTAAGGGAGATGTGTGCTTCTTTTGCTTCCTGGAGGTGCTGAGGTTGGGTGGAGGAGTGGGTGGAAGGGAGTAGTGGACTTGGTGGAGGAGTTAGGCGGGGAGTAAAGAAGTGGAGAGTGGGAGGAAAAGAGAGGGAAAGGGAATTGGTGGGGTTATTAAAAAAAAAACATCCTCTTTCCGTTTAATCGCAGGACCAGTTAACTTCACATCTCAGCCTTCGCTCAAATTTTATCACCACGCTCAAAAAATCATGTTATTAATTAACATATAATTTTCCAAATTTTTTTCGCGATAAAAAGTTATCCCAACTTCGTCACAAGTTTTAATGTTATGAACGTAACGTTACATCTCAAAACTTTGAAAT
>JAOVYX010020174.1:0-17422 GCA_035668315.1 Drosera spatulata
TTTGATTTCTTTGTTTGAGTAATTATTCGTTATATTGTAATTTAAAACAGGTATTTCGGTAAATATAAATAATTATTTTTATTTTTTTAAAAAAAAACTCCTAATCTGCGACGGAATCTGTCGCACAGGGGTGTACCCAATGCGACCGAATCCGTCGCATAACATAATCATTTTTTTGTTTTCCGTTGCCTTCTGCGACGGATTCCGTCGCAGAGAGTACATCACTTTGCGGCGGATTCCATCGCAATGTATAAATTTAATTTTATTTTATTTTTTAAAACAAATTAATTATTGCAACGGATTCCGTCGCACTAAGACAATTATTTATGCGACGGAATCCATCATAGATATTAATTATATTGGTTAATTATTAATATTTATTAGGATTAATTAATGAAAACAACTAATTATTAACTTTTATATCTGCGACGGATTCCGTCGCAAAGGGAATTAAATTTAAGAAATTACCTTTTGCGACGGAAAAAGTTAAGCCGTCATAGATTTCGTTGTTATGCGACGGATCCGTCGCAAATTGTTGCTTTTGCGACGCCATGCTTTGCGACGGATATTGCCGTCGCAGATTCCGTCGTAATTTCTATTCTGCGACGGAATATTCCCTTTTGCGACGGAAAAAATCCGTCACAAAATGTGCAGGTTTTTTGTAGTGAAGGTGAGCGAATGTTTATGAGGCATGACACGTTATGTTAAGACTTGGATGCGCAAGGCATGTTCCAAGGAGTTAAGAGCGTTGTCACGGGCGAGGAAAAACGCAAAGCTGCACGAGGCATGATTAGCGTAGCGTTTGTACTTAGACGCGAGTGTGTTGCGTTCTAAAGGGCAACGAACGTGATGAGACTCCTAAGTATTGGCAAACGAAAACCGATACGAGATTTCCTGGGTTCGTGCTAAGTTTGATTCGTTTTGAAATCCTAAACGGATAAGTGGACTACATGAGGAGGGACAATGGTTGTTTCTGCCATGTGAGATTTTTGTTGTTATTTACTAGGGGGGAAGAAGTGTCCTAAGATCAAAGGCAAGTCAAAGTTTGTAGCATTGTTTCCCATGCTAGGTGCCACGTTAAGAGTTGGGCTTGCACGTTGGGAAGCATAGAATGACCTTGGTTTAATGGTGGCCAAACATGAAACGTGGGTCGGGTTCATTACGAAGGAAATCTTGAGTTGGGCTTATAAAGTTCGAAGTCCATGCTGAGGGTAGCAGCGTGGATTGACCTCGTATGAAGTTAAAGAGAAAAGGAAGATAAGCAAAGTAAGAAGATATAGGAAGAAAAGTTTGACAAAGATACTGTCTAAGTTCAAAGATATTATTCTTGTTTGTAAATCTATTTTGATGATCCCTGATCATCATGTATCATATATTTTGAGAACGCGATCAGGTTGAGAACACAAAAGATTGTGTGTGTCCTGCGGATCGTGGGTAAGATCAATAAAAGAGCTTGGTAAGAGGACGCGGAGTGTGCGTTGCCTTACAAATTCGTGGGGTTCCTTTGTATTGTTGAGAAGGCAATAAACGATTGACCGTTTGATTGTAAATCGTTGTTGTTTGGTTGGTGGTTCCTTCTTGTTGATTGTGTGGCTCGTATGTGCTTGTCGAAACACGAAAACAAGACATAGACTGTTTTAAAAGACTTCCTTTTAGTAAAACAAAAATGTGAGACGCTTGACGAAGGTGTCACTGGTTGGTTCATAGGGAATTGACGTATCACAGGGATGGGTTTGTCGCATAAAATTTGGGGACAGAATCGACCCTCCTGTGACACCGTGAGAGTTGTGCTAAATATTCTGGGTCGTATCGGACCCTCGATTATCACCGATCACAAATTAACAACCAAACTTGTTTAAACATAAAAAAATAAAATAAGTAACAATCAAACTCATGTCTACTGCAACTGGAACTGGAAACTCAAATCTCGTCTACTCCACACCGTCTAGGCCCAAACTATACAAGGCCCACATCACTAAAAACAAGACTCAAACAACAGGGCCCAAAACACTAAGGCCAACGCCAAACCACGGCCCAATCACACCCCCGAAAAAATCCCACCCCCAGCCCCAGTGTCTCAGTGTCTCCATCACCCCACTTCTAAACCCTAGTTTCCTCAATCGCACTCTCCACACAAAAGATTCTTCTACTCATCTCTCTCTCCCAAATTCTCGCGCGGCAACCTCTCCTCAATCCACCGCTGCCTCTTCCACCACATCCGCCGCCGTTTTCGTCGCCGTCGACGTCGCCGGTTCCTCCGGTCAAGTCTTTTCCCTCCGGCCTTGCCGTCAAATCCCTGGGCAGGGTCGGTTTAAGGGAGATTGGGGAATTCTTGTGGGTTGATGCGATTTGGTGGAGGAAAGCGTGCAGATAGTTGAGAGAAGAGTGAACAAATAAGAGTGAGTATCACATTTTATACAGTCGAATAAGAATATTTTCTGGTTTTGAATTGAGTTGACTTGAAAGTTGTTTCCAAGATAACATGTCGAGGCGGCGATTACGTTTTGGTGATTTTGAGGCTCTATTGTTGCCATCAGCTGAAAAAAAGAATATCTTGAAAAAATGTTGTGTGGAAAGTGCACGTAATATAATAGTATGAGACTTAGAAGGCGCATAATATGCTAGCAAGAATAAAAATAATATTGGATTGCAATGTGTATTTTCTTAGAAGAAAGTAAAAATTTGATAGGGTTGTGGTTTGTGATATGATTAGCTATTCGAGGAATGCTGAAGTGAGTTTTCTTAGGACTAGATGGAATCTGTTGGCTTGTGTCGGTGCCTGCATTAGCTGGACTGTGAGTGAGTTTTGATTTTGGTTCGTCGAATGGAGAGGTTTCGGTAGTTGCTTTTTATTGGTTGATCTTGTGTTGTGACGTTACTTGATTTCAGGTTTTGCTATTTTTATTCACGTCCTTGTGCTGACGGTAGAGCGTGATATTTTGTTAGGTTGAGATTTACATTATTTCTAGTTGGAGAGGAGCCATGGGAATGGAACTCCCAAATCAAACGAGCGAATATTATGCAGTAGAGGATACTGAAGTGAGAGACTTGGAGCTCGTTGCTGTTGTGAAACAAGCTCTCTTATCTGTTGTCGAGGTGAGAATGGTTTGAGATTGCAATTTTAAGTTCCATTTATTTTCTTGTTTGCTTTATTGTCGTGAAAATAATCAGTATTATGTCTGTCTTTTACAAACTTTATTTGATGATTTTTTTTAATTCCATTGTAAAAACATAGATTTTTTTCATAATTAATTTCTTTGCAATGAAAAGCAACTTTGATTCTATATGCAAGCTGGTTTGTGAAATCAAGCTCTGCCTATGTTGTTGTCTAGCCATGAAAATAATCAGTATTAATCAAGCTGTTTTATCATTGATAATAGCTTTGATTCTCTTCGCATATATACTGGCACTTGTATTTAATGTTGGAGTGATATGGTGCCCTTGGGTTAATGGTTTGGCTAACGTTAATGAACTTAGGAAACTCAGTCGATGCTGGGAGGCATTTGGTGTTGCGTTAGATGAGTTGAGAGGATTAACAAAAGTTGAGTGTTATTTAGGACAGTATTGTTACTATTTTGTCTGAAATTGGAAGTTCTTATCTTCTTTATCTGTTCCAACCTTAGTGACAAAAAAGGTGGTTGTTTGACTTCTTGTTTTTGTCAAATTTTCTCCAACAGTACTCTATTTCCTGCTGTTGTGAAGATGCTCTGTATTATGATGAATCCGAATCGTGATTGTTTGTTGCGATGGAAGAAGATTGTCAATTAAACCTGTATTTGAAGGACTCATGGAAGAATGCTTGGAATATCTATGCAGGGAGATACTGATGGTTATGAACAACTATTATCTACCATGCACATCCCAGATGGGAAAGGGAACAGAAAAGAGCAGAGAGCCAATGCTATAGCCGCTCTTGTGGTAAGATTAAAAATTTTCTCTTCTTATTTTGCTATTGTCTTCAAAAATCATTGGCATAAGGTTTCATAATTTAATTTACTTCGACTTTGCTGCTTTATAGACAAGCTTGAGCGCACTATCTGGGGCTACTTATTATATAAATGCAGAGCAACATGGTCGTCTTCTTGCTGCTGTAAGATGGAATTTGCTTCTTTCTTCGGTCTTTCATCTTCTCACCGAACGTCGTTTTTCGATTGAGAGTTTGTTTATGAGATCTCCAATCATGCAATTATGAGTAATTGAGTATACCGATGAACTGATCGGAAGATATACTAAATGTTACAATTAAATAAAGGGTTTTCGTTTTCGTTTTTCTCCCAAGCTTTTGGTCAGCAATACTGACTTAAGATAGCTTGTTCTTTATTTTAACCTTTCAATGGTTTTGGATTGTTAGATTATTTCACTTAGCATGTGGGAATTCGATTCAGATGTCATGGATGTATTGGTGGAGTTTATTGTATCCCTGGTAGGTTTTTATGACTTTCACATATAATGCTACTGGTGCTGTCGATCGTTCCTCACATGTTTGTATTGTAGGCTACATCAAGCGGAAGGTATGTTGATTTGTCATTGGAAATGCTTGTAAGCAATCTCACGCCAGATGAGTCCTATCCGCTAATTCGATTGAGTGAGCCATGGGGTGTCGAGAAGAAGGAGAAAGTTCTGAGCAGGGTGCATGGTGCTTTCAAAGATATTTCAGATTTGATACCTCTTGCTCCATCCAGATTGTTAAAAATAATCACCGAGAGAATGCCTGTTGTGTTTGCCAAAGAAGCCGTGAGTTAGAGCCCAACTCCTAACTTTCAGTTGTTAAAATCGTGCTTATTATTACTAGTAATGAATGCTTGCGCGCTTTGACGGATGGATGTCGTGTGGTTAGTTTGAGTGATGTTTTACCTCATGGGCTTTTCTACATCCCATCATCTAGTTCTGCTGCCTGCAATACTTTTATCTTGAGATGTAGTCAAGGAAAGATGAACGCTCGAGCTTAGTAACATCTATGTTAAAAATTCCCTTCTTGTTAAACCCTATTCTTAAGAGTTAAGACCCCTTGTTTGAATTAGTGAGAGTTGTGTTATTTTTTCTGAGAATAATTAATTTTATTCATCGTGACTCATGGTTTCTAAGTATGAAAATCTGTGTGATAAGCAAGATCTTTTTGATATTGAAAGACGCCATCAAGACTTTATGCCTTACTGTGAGTAATATTGAACCTGTTCACTGGGATTAAATAGTATTACGATTTACGGGGGAACTGGGAGAAGGGGTTGAATAGAATATTCTGTATATGCATGATTACTTCATGATTTTACCTGTGCATTGTGATGCAATAATTCAGCTTCTTATGCATATCCTGATCATATTGTAGGTTATGGCACTTTACGTGGAGAGCATGCTCAGATTAGATCGGAGCACAATCGGTGAACTCTTCGGTTGCGGAGCGCTCATAGTGGTGGTGGTGGATCGGCTGATAGAGCTTGATGTTAGTGCTTATCACTTGCTTGCTGTTTTGAGATGCTTCCTCATTCTTTTCTGTAATCTGTTTTGTTTTGGAGTAATAAGGGTGTGGCTGTTAAATTCATTGCCCAAACTTTGATAGTTTTAGATTTTTGCTTTTAGTGATCAGGAGCAATGGTGACCAGAGGATCATGTGCGTTTTTCCTTTCTATTATATCCGGGGTTTGACTTTGCGCTTTATCTAAATTTGATCTTTTTTTTAGCTAGAGATTGAGTGGGATTACATTTTAGGCGAGGACCCCACAAAAAGCATTTTTGAGATGGAGCTGGAAGATGAGGAAGCAGAAGCCGAGGTATAGTGCTAGATGTTTATGCTGTTGTTAAATGGTAGAAGTATCGATGGATATTGAAAATTTGTAATTTTTTGCATAATTTTGTGTTTAGAAATCAAATTATGTCTTCTCAATGGTGTCGATATCAATTTTGTAGCTTCCAGGGAATTCTTCAACTCACAAGGGTTTGTGTGGCAACTTTGTGGTTGACAAGTTGGATAGCCTCATGGTTCTGACATTTGAGCATGTCAAGTCTTGTGAAAATAGTGAACGTTGGGTTAAGGTGCTCACTCTTTATCTCTTTTCTTTTTGTTTATCATAGTTTTTTCTTTGTCTTAACTATAAATATTTCCTGTCTTAACTATCATAGTTTTCTTTTTGTTTATCTTCTTCCCTCCTACACTCATTTGAAAAGACAGTCCTGCCTGCCTACAAGTCTAAATTCACACAGGTGAATTTCATGTTTATTAATGTTTTATTAGTTTCATCGGTTATGTCATCGTGCTTGTGTAACAATAACACCATTTGGCAGTTCTTGTTTCTGTCAGTCTGTCATCTGACATTATATTTCTATGTTGGTTGCAGTTTTTGATGTTCTATGCTTGTACGTTGGACCCTGAAGGTTGTGGTCTGATGTTTGCTCACTGGCTTGCTGATAAATTTTACAACAGTTACAATAACCTTACCAGGTACCTCTCCGTTTCCGTTATTGAAAGGATGACCAAGAGAAAGTTGTGCACTTGCCACTTCGCTAAATAGTAGCGTTGTTTATGATCTTTTTATGTGTCTATGTGTTAATTAAATTATATATTTTTATTTTGATGTAATTTTGTGTATTTATATGTTTTTATTTTGAATTTGTGATTTTGTGTTTTTATTAGGGGTAGTTTAGTTAAAATCCCTAACTTACACTTGACCCCCTAAAAACTTTTGATGTATACTTAACATCCCATTATTAATTTCATACACTGCATATCCCAAAAAACCAACTCCCACCTTCACCTTTTCCCATTTCCAATGCACCTTTTCCCATTCCCAATGCACCCACAATCATTCATATGGGGTGTAAATGTATGAATTTTCTTAAAATGGGGTGTTAAGTGTTTGACAAACATTTTTTGGGGGCAAACTTTAATGAAACATTGAGAGGGGTGGCAAAATGTAGTTTACCGTTTTTTATCAATGTTGTTTTGTGGTATATATATATAAAAGAGTTGTTGTAGGATTCTTTATGATAGGATTGTTTATAATTTGTGTACTAGGGGTTCCTTATATGTTTCAATATAAAGATTAGAATTTTTTTTGTTTTTTTAAATAAAATTAACATTTGAAAAAATTCAGGATCATTTGAAAAGATTGATGGTGTCTCATTTTTTGAGGTCTCACAAAATGATTTTGTGTGTGTATATATATATATATATATATTTATATATAACAGATTTTGGACAGACCTGGTTGAACTTAAAACAAGAATGCGCATAGTAATTACTAGCAAGTTGTTATCCCTGTGTGGCTGTAGTGTGGACCATTTGATCTACTTTGTTGTATGGAATGAAATGCTTATATGTTTTAGAGAATGAACTAATTTCTCTTGTAATAAGTTTTTATACGAGAAAATACATTCTTTGTATGGATATCAATTGATTGTCTCCACACCATGGTTACCATACACGAGTTTTACTTCTCTTGTAAAGTTTTCTTCTTCAGTTGTATCCTGAATCGTTTAAGCTACCGGTACTTGGGCCTCGATCATGTACTTAGAGGTTTTTGGGTTAAGGTTTTGTTGTAGCATTGTTTTGATAGTTTGGTCAGAGTTGTTGCTGTATAGACTTTGATCTACGTGCTCAACTAAGTAATTATTAGCGACACAACCATCTGCGTTTTATGATAGAAAAGGAAACAAAATAGAGTATATTGTGCCAATTGTTGTCATCTTTTATTCTTCTCGTAGGATGATCTCTATTGGGTATTTGGCTAGTTATCTGGCTCGTGCGAGATTTTTATCTACTTCGGTTGTTACATGCATATTGGAAAGGTATTTATTTCTTCTCTTTCTCACTTTTTTCTGACCTACTTCTTCAGACAGTTTTAGTATATGCCTGCCTTTTCTCATTCTATCGTGCTTTCCTTTTGCTTTTCCGTTTAGCCTTTTTTTCTTTCTTTTTTTCTTTTTGGGTTTGAAATGTGTTGCACATTTAATAGTTCATACATGGTGTGTTGCACATGTATATTCTCTCCCCCGGAAACAAGTTTGATGCTCCCTTTGTCCCTTGAAAAATACAACACTTGACTTACAAGATTGTCCGAGAACAAATGCTACACCCCACCCCCAAAAAATAAAATAATAGTAATAAGATTTAAAAGTAAAAATCCAAGTTACCATTCCACTGTTACAATGACCTTCGCTAACTTTTTCTTGCAATTGTTATTGTAAATCCTATTACCAAAAAGTAGATGAATTTAGGATAAATTACTGAAAATTCAATGCATACTTAAAATTCAATCTGGATCAAATTCTTGCAATATTCAGGGGACAGAGGGAGTATTTAGTACGCCTTTAGACCTGGCGACATTCAGTTCTCGGAGAATCAACAGAGGGTGGACATCTTGAATGTGTTCAGCCCCTGAATAGTGAATACTATGTGATATACATATCTGGAGTATGTACAGTTGATGTGGAACTGTAAGTGATGCCAAAAATCTGGTAGGGTTGTGATGTAGAAGATTATCTAATTTGATTTAATCAGTTTGTTTGACTGTGTCTTACATCCATCATCTATATATGGGCCCTTGGGTAGTTGCTCCTGTGTCACCACTCAAGATGTTGCGGGAATGTCTTCATTGTGAACTCCCAACTCTCTTAATGACCTGAAAGTCTGAAAATCAGTATCTTGATATGCTTTCATTTGACTGGTTGACAGGGCTCGTGCAGAAAAGAAAATTACAGAAGGAAAATTATGTAATCTAGGTAGACCGACGATCTCTGAAAGGACATGCCCACGATGCTTAAGTAGAAAATCTTTCTGTCCGTACTCCACATTTTTTGGGTGGTTTAACTTATTGGGGGGGGGGGGGGGGTTGAATATTTTGTTATTTTGTAACCAAGGTTTGCAAACTCGGAACCGGAACCGGATTGGTCCCAAAACGAGTCGATTCGGTGAACCGGTGACTCGGGTAGAAAAATCGGCAACTCGGTCGACTCGATATTTTTATGGTTTTTTTGGTTATGTAATGATAAAAGATGATGAAAAAAACAAAAATGATAATAAATCTAACATTATTGTAGAAAAGAGTGAAGAAATCATAAATAAAGAGACATATATCTGTAACGATGAAAAGTGTATAGACTATACTAAAAAGAGCATCAAAAATATGAAAAGTGACGGTTGTGAAGGGCAACCCTAAGAGGTTTAGAGATTGTCAAGAAATTACTTAATAGCCAAGTCTTTTTCACTTATCCTCATTTGAATTTAGTTTCGAGGACAAAATTTTAAAAAGTGGGAGGTGATGTAATATCCCAAAAAAATTTGTTATTTAAATATACGTAAAGTACGTATATTATGAACACGCGAATAAATTTAACGAACGATTAACGTTACAATGTTAAAAACGTTGCGCGTTAAGGTTAACGATTTTAATCCTATAAATATTAGATTATTATATGGGATACAAGATTATTATTTTTGGGATAATTAAATCAACATAGATTAATTATCGAAAGATCAATATCACGAAAATGGGATAAATAACAGTCTGATAAAAATTTAGAAAGAAAAAAATAATTAGATTTTGGGGTGGATTTTGTGTGTATGACTTACGTGTGCAGACCGTTTCTTTCCACTTGTCTTCCCCACTTTTTCTTTTCATCAACTGCAATCATCATAAACCCCACTTGCTATTTCCCTTTCATCCTTTACTCTCACCATTGTCTCTCTTCTTCTTCTTCTCTCCTAACTTATAGCAGCTTCCTTTTCACCTAACCTTTTCATTTCTCTCACTCTTATCGAAGCAAAGCCAAAACTGAAAGCCAAACCCAAACATCATTCCATCTCCCACAAACCCACCTCACCACCATCATCATTTCTTCTCCTTCTTCCTCCTCGTACCAACACCATCATCGGACACCTTCGACCACCACCAAACTGCCACCAACACCACATCACTACCACACCATGAACACCACCATGGTTGTTATGAGATTTCTTCACTATTTTTACACGGTTCACCGGTTCAGGGACGGTTCAGGCCTGTTTTGGGCGGTTCGGGGTGTTTCGGATCCGACTTTGACAAAAAACGAATCGATTCACCGGTTGAACCGGTGAACCGGACGATTTTGCATATCATGGTTGTAACGCCCTGAAATTCATACCTGCTGACAAGATGTTATCTCCATGGTCTTACCCTAATGGTTTTTATCATCTTAAACCATTATCGATACCCTTCGTCCACAAACCTTGAGCCAGCTTTAAATCACCTTCCTAGTTTGCTTGTTTATTATGGTTCTCTCATCCCTTTCTTAGACCTGAAAACATTTAAATCATTTGAAAAGTGAGAGAAATCCCAATAATTATATTATGACACGTTAAAATGATTAAAACTTTGATACGAGGTTTTGATCATTTTAGAAACGTTAACTTTGTAGGCTTCAGCGTAAACATGGTTGAAGAAGCCGGAATAGCATTTTAAATATGTTTATTTTCTTTTAAAATCAGAACTCATAAATTCAGGGAAGACAAAGAACATTCGTTACTTAAAAGCACACAGGGAACATGATAGCCAGTGGTCAGAATTTTGAAGAGCATCAGATAACAGTGGATATATATCAGAGTTAGGTGCACCATGTGCCAAAGATTTGGTCAGGGCCATGTCCCCTTTATATGTACTTTGCATTTTATGCCATCGTTACTAACTTGCATCACAAAAGCCTTTAAATACTTATACAGAAACCATTTGCAAAGCTTATACTCCCTCCGTCCCAATTTTAATTACAACATTTTTTTTTGTTAGTCCCAATATAAGTACAACACTTTTATTTTTTTTTTCTTATTTGATGATGATTTTGTATCAATATAATCAAATTATCCCATCATCTTCTTCCTTTTTCTCTCTTGTTGTCTTTCCTAAACTCCACTACCTCTAAAAAATATTCTTATTTCATCAAATTCATCCAAATTCAATACATATAAAATCTCGTGTTGGATCAAACCGTTGCGATTAAATTGGGACGAAGGTAGTATAACATTATCATAAACATATCGTTGAAACTTTATAAAACCATAGATGCATTATGTTTTCATCATAAGCCATGAGTTTCCAAATAAAGTGGATTTGCTTCGTAAAACATATAATCGTTGGTAAAACCATGAGTTAAGAACCATATTGGAAAACCATACTTAAGCATGGGTAAACCTTGAGCATGAACTATGTCATATAAGACCAGACATATAGTTACCTTTTGGTTCCTTGAGTTCCTTTTTTCGTTAAGTGAAGCTTGGTTTTTCTTAAACGCCTAACGGCCCTTGTCATCGTTGATGCCCTTAACCTTGGCGAACACCACCTTTCCATCTTAACTCTCTTTTTCTTACTTGTGACCTCAAAGTGTCTCTTAAGCTCTTGTTTTATGCCCCATGCTTAGGGTATTAATAGAGTTTAAAAGAGTGGTGAATCACGCACTTTCCTAGCTAGAGTCTTGACGTGGTATTTAAGTGTTACCTTCTTATGTTAAGGCATGACAAATACTCCTTCCGTCTCATTCACATTATAACGATTTGATCCGACACGATAATTAATGTGTATTGAATTAATTAGGAATGACAATTTTGTCCTTGTGAGTGTGTGAGATAAAGGAGTGAGGAAAAAAAGAAAGAAAAATGGTGGTGAGTGAGTTGATGCAATATAAAGTAGGAATATTTTGATATTTTTGTGTGAATAAAGTTATTATATATGAAAATATTGTAATTTGATTGGAACATTCCTAAAAAGAAAATGTTATAATTTGAATGAAACGAAAAGAGTAGCATTTTAGGTGTCTTATCTTGCTAACATTCTTTACACCGACATGCTAAGTGTCCTTTAACTTTTACCTATGTTTGACACATACTCAATTAAGTGTCCACACCTTGTTTCTACTTGACACATGGGTATCCAAATGTCTTAAAGTGGCTTAATCTCTCCAAGACACATGTGACTTCAGTGTCTTATCCTTACGGAGGGAGTATCATACAAAGCTTGATTGTCATCGTTTCATTGGTCGTTATTTGAAAGGCATTTCCGCTTATTAGCTTCAAGAATGCTAGATGTCTTAGTCTCGTCGAAACCTTAGTTCATATCGATGAATTACAATGCTAATAAAATGCTTGGGGTATTACATATGCTGAGCTGATACTTGTTTCTTATGTATTATTAGACTTGTGCGGTGGTGTTCTGATTATTGCAAGACCCAAAGAGGAAATATGGGACTTGATGATGAGGAATGGTTATATGCAAAATGTCAGGATCACGGTTCCTTCTATGCTGGATGTCAGGTGCCTTATGTTGCATTTTCTGTTCATATGACCTTATGGTCATTACCTTGTTCTTGGGACTCTGTTTGGGTGGTCGTATCACTTTCTAGAATTCACTCACCAATTCAATAGTTCTTAACATGGCAAACCTTTTTTTTATTGTCGACTTATATGGTGGTGTACATGTGCTACTCCTATACCTTCAAATACAACTAGTTTGAATTTGAAGTACGATAATATCAGGTCAGTTTTGATTGGGTTATGAATTTTGATGAAAGTTTATGCATCGTTTTGAACTGATTCTGCATGCTTATTGTAACATAGACAAAGAATGACGGAGTAGTCACTACTTCCTTTGCTGCAGGCTGTCTTATATATATTGTGCTTCCGCATGAGATCAATCATGGACATTCCTCATCTCAAGTCACAGCTCCGCAGCATGCCCTTCCAGCAAATACTTAAGAATCCGCTGGAACCTCTCCAGGTAAACTATTGACCAAACTTCAGCAGCAGTGGGTTTAAGTTGATACATTTGGAAGAATTACAAGTTATGATATTGGTGTTTCTTGTGGTATATCTGTATTGTAGGTCTGCTTGCCTTCCATTGTACAAGAATTTGTGCGCCAAGCGAATGCAGCTCAGTTGCTTGATGAATCAGCATCCGTTGTTTTTGATGGTATGCTTGAGTCAGAGTTTTCCAAGGCTTATGGTGGTCCGGAGCGACTTGATATGTTTTTCCCGTTCGATCCATGCTTGTTGAAGAAATGTGACAGGTTCTCTTCTTCACACTTTACTCCATGGATTCACCTTTATAAGTATAAAAAGTAAATGGGAAATATCACGCCAATGACTGATCATTTTTCCATGTTTTTTTTTTATCCTTTATTTTGGAGCCAATGACATGCGTTGGTTAAATTCCTCTTGCTCTTACTTTGATGTGCAGTTACATCCGGCCAAACTATGTCTACTGGTCTGCAGTCCATAAAACCTATGATGTCGATGAAGATGATGTCGACGACGATGCAAGCAGTGTAGATGACGTCTTTGAAATCCGGCAACCTGCTTCTGGAGAAGAACTCTTGGAAGGAGGTATCCCAGAAACCTTCGATGATTACGACGAGTTCAATTCCTTGTTGAGGAACATGTCCATCACGCCCAAGGATTCATTCCTTTGGATGGCTGATGGTGAAATGACAAAATTCGCTAGGCCAATGCCTGCAAGATTGAGGCCCTCCATGAGTCCTGAGTCACTATGATATCCACATCCTTCTATACCCCCTTTTCGGGATAGGAACGCTTTTCGGGATAGGAAAGGACGAGAAGCTCGATTTTTTTGGTGCAGCAGCGACTATATATGGGCCTTTGTTTATGTGAAAAGTGAAGCTGACAAGCTGCATAATAGTCGGTCTATTTTTTCTTGATGAAGGAAACTCTCCACACTTCAGCTGCTATGTGTGGAGATCATGAATTGTAGCTATTATTGTGTTGGTTCAGCATTGCTTCAAGTTTGTAATAAACAAATGTTTAAATTAAATTTTGGGCGGAACCAGAAGTTCATCATGAGGGAGGACGAAAGAAATTTATATAATAAACACTTATATAATTAATTTTTTTAATTTTTTAATAGGAATATTTTTATCCTATTAGCATATATTATTTATTATATATGAAAGTAAATAAAAAGACAAATTATACAAAAATAGCTAAATGAATTGTGTGAACTGTGTATCATATATATGAACCGTAATTTTATGGATATGATTTGTTAAAATCGAAATAAATATCAAAACGTAAGATAATATCTCTATATTAAGTTCTATTTCACGAGATAATTTCTCTGCATTACTGTCAAGAAACTTGTTACTGTCCTCTTAAACCTACTTGGGTCCGGCCCTTTGTAGGAAAACAAGGAGACAGGGTCAAGCTTTCAAAACAGGGATGCAGGCTACAAGGCGCAGGAAGCATTATGAGGGCACACATACATGCTCAAGTTCATCAAAACTAAAAGACATTACAGCACAATACTAAGTGAAACAAAACAAGGACTATGAATACTTCAGGATTCGCTGCAACACAACATCAGGTCCTGAAGCTTGCTTTTCGAAGGCCCTCAAATTTTTTTCCCTCCATATCTCGTACACCATGCCATTACACAATCTCTTCCTCGCTTTTGAGGTCACAGATTTGCCCTTGGCCACCCTCAACAACCACTGCTCCCAAGTACGTGCATTGCATTTCAGTTTCAAGAAGTCAAGCAGCCCATTCAATATCAACTGCGAAAAAGGACAAGAGAAAAAGAGATGGTCTCTCGTCTCTTCCCCAACATTACAAAGCTCGCATCTATCATCATATACTATCCCCATTTTAAGCAATCTACACTTAAAACGAAGCTTATTCTTCTGAGCCAACCATGAAATAAAAGAGTGTCTAGGCCTTACTGCAGTATCCCAAATCGCCTTCCACCATGCTACATATTCCATTGGTCTTGTGAGAGCCTTATAGACTTCAGCCACTATGTATTTCATGTCAGTGACAGATACCTGTGCTACAGCCATCTCATCTCGAACCCTCAATAACGACCTCCATGTATAAGAACATCCCACTCCTGGTGTGACCTCGTTTATATTCCTTCCCTTCATATTATAATCACTAATCCATTTGATCCACAAGCGTTGCTTCTCATTTTCAATTGCCCATATCTGCTTAAAAAGAAATGCAGTATTCCAAGCTTTCAGGTCTTTGATGCCAAGACCATCACATCTGACAGGTTTGCATACCTCAGTCCAGGAGACCAGTGCTTTGTGCCCGTTCATTGCAATTCCAGACAACAAGAAGTCCCTGCATATTGCTTCAATTTTCTCCATAACACCCATAGGAATCAAAAATACTTGCTTCAATTTATTAGTAATTATTTGACTTAACACGAGATTTTTTTTGTGTGTGTTTTAAATTTTATGAAATTTGGTGAAAAAAATATTTTTCTAATGATACTGAGGTTTATTTTAATAAAACATAATTAATTTGATTTTTTTAGATTAAAAATTTATTAAAATAAGAAAAAGTTGCAAATATATTAGGACATACCAAAAAATATAGTGTTACATGTGTTATGGGACGTAGAGAGTATTAAATATAGTCAATAAAAATAAAAAAATTTATTGATGTACATATATAGAATACAATACAATCAAAATGAACGGAAAACTTGAAACCAATTACAAATATGGTGTAGTTTTTTTAAAATATTTTTAAAGAAAATTGATATTTTCAAGACAATAATTATTATTGTCAGGGTTCTTATGAAACAAGAGTATCTTTTTCTTCAGAATTTATGAATGAGTGTCTTGGTAATATCAATTATTACCTTGAAAATATCATCAACTTTATATAAAAATGAAAGAAAATCACCGTATATATGAACGACGCATCATTGGTACCGCAAAAGGAAGCGTACTGGTGGCTGCAAACTGTAGATTGAAAAATTTATACTGTAAGTTGAAAAGTTTATACTGTAATTTGTTGAATATATGCAAGTCAGATTTTAATTATAAAATATACTAAAAACTTGATTGTACATATTCATCAATTTACAGTAAAATTTTTCAACTTATAATATAAAATCGTCAACCTATAATATTTGCATCAACTACTATGCTGTATTTTATAACAAGGATGATTTTTTCATATACGATTGAAAGTCCATTCCAAAACAAGTTTTGCAAAAACCATATTGTATGCCAAATGATAATGAAACAAAAGGAAGAAAAGAATGACTAGAAAAATGAAAACCGAAAGTGTAATAAAGGAACGGAGGAAATGGGAACAGAACTAGGAAAGAGGAAGGGAAAAAAGAAAAACAGATGAAAAAGGACAAAAACAAAAAAAAAGAAGAAGTGAAAATTACTTAAAAGTTATGCTTTATTTTTTTAATTATCAAAAGATGAAACACATCTTCTTTCTTTTTTTATCAATAAGTTCTTCTTTTGAAAAAAAAAAAAAAAAACATTCTTGATATATCCTTATTTATTTTGATTTCTTTTTTCTTTTTTGCGTGTCAATTAAATCATCCCCTACCGTTAAATAAATTATTAAATGTCCCCGCGGTTATCGTCTTATGTTTCTAAACCCTACTAGCCGCAGGCTCCTCCAAGACCGCCACTTCACATTCACATCATCATCAACCCCAATCTCCCCCGACACAATCCTAATTCCACCACAATCAGCATCCCTTCGACGACTGACTACCGAAAGGAAATCCCCAGAAATGGTCGGCGGGAACCACGATGAGAGAACTAGGCGGACTGACGATGACGGCGACGACGACGGAGACGAACTTTGGCTGGGCTTAGTAGATTCGTTGAGGCTAACCCCTCAATCTGGAATATCATTGCCAAACCTCTTCAACTCTGAAACCCAGCCAAGTTTAGCAATCTTAACAAGCAGAGCACTTGCGCCCTCGCCATTAGGTCTGATATCATGCCCAAGCATATAGTTCCAAATATTTATAGCCATTTCAGGATCGTCCTGTTCAAACAACATTTTAATCGCATCTGCACAACTAGAATGATCAAGAGGGAACTCGTTCTTTCTCATCTTTTGATGAGAGGAGAGGGAGATTTTCGTTGTTCAATCGCCAATCGACGAGGTATGAAACTGTATCCAGGAGTTTCGATTGTGTTTGGGATATTTCCTTTTTAATAGATTCTGGGGCTCTATCTTGGTTAAGATAATGAAGTATATTTTTCAATCTCTATGTTTCATAGTTATAGAGCACTGTTAGTTTCATTAGAGTATTTGCTTCCTTCAATCACTGTATCTTAATTAGAAGATGATTTTGGATTTTGATGGGCAGGTCGAGGAATATCTAAACGCACTGTTTGGGACTGTTTAGGAGGGATTGGAGTCGCGTACTGTTTGGATAGTGAAGTCGTCGAAGGTAGGCCGAAGTTGTCTCCTTTGTCATTCTTGATTTTTTGAAGCACTGTTTGGAAGATGATCGTGACAAGTGCATTACATTTGTCATCCTTTATGCGTTTAAACACATCCTTTGATCAATTTTCAACCATCCAACATCGTATAACCATCTTCAATCCTTCCCCAAAAAAAAAAAAAAAAAAAAAAAAAAAAAAAAAAAAAAAAAAAAAAAAAAAAAAAAAAAAAAAAAAAAAAAAA
>JAOVYX010020175.1:0-17420 GCA_035668315.1 Drosera spatulata
CTCAGTGTTTAACCTCACCTCTCATGAGTTCATTCCTACTTTGCATGTTCATCTTTAACATGACAACATTTATAGGATCAACTTGTATTAACCCTAACCTTTTGTTCATTATCGCATGCCAAACCTTGTAAACCTAGCACTTGTCTTTATCACACACACACACACACACATATCGTACAGGGTTAACGGAGAAAAACCTACCAAAACCCTAGTATTAGGACTATCAGGGTTAGGTTAGCATGAATTGCGATAAGCTACAAGTGCTACCATACAATCATATAACAACACGAAAATGCAAACATAACACAGCACAACATCACACAGCGTACAGGGCAAAACTACCCATCACGCATTAATATACAATTTGTATATTAACATGTATCGCCATCCAAACCAGAAATTTAAACGTTACCTTGTATGTGAGTCTCGGGTTGTTTACTTTATACCACAGGAAAACAGTTTACGTCTTAGTTTTTGCACAGTATAAGTACGCTACGTTCGTTACTACATACTTCCTTCATATATTTCGTTATTTCTACGTATTCATGTGTATTATATGTCCATAAATACGTCTACTACGTCATTATGTATTCTTATGTACATTTCATTATTTCCACGTATTTACGTATTGTGTACGAATAGGTAAGCTATTTCATATTTTTATTTAAGCTTAGTATGTTTGTATCTCTGTATGCTATACGTTCTCAAATACGTACGTTACAATATTACATACGCCTTCGTATGCTTCACTATTATTTTGTAAAATTTATATATGTTTTGCAAATACACAAACTATTATGTATTCTACTCAAACTAAACGTTTTTCGCTCTACGTACAATTAACCATGTAATTTATCACATTTTCTTATTCAAATACTGTATTTTAATAGTTTCATGGGGTATACGAGTTGATACGATGCATAAATACGTCAAAAGAACACGTTTTTGGGCAACAGTGGAAATGCCCGAAGCTTCTGTATTTTTTTTTTCAGATTTCCTGTACTGACTTCGAATATCCATAACTTCCTCGTTTTTAAACGAAATTGGGTGATTCTTGATTCGTTGGAAACTTCAAGAAGTTCTCTACAATTTTTCCTAAAGGATCATTTTCTGAATCAGGCTCTAACTGGGATTAAAATACGTTTTAATCTCAAAGGCCTTAGCTGTCCTGAAACTGGAAAAATCTGCTTTGTTGGTTTTTGTGTTTTACCCAACCAATTCAATCCCAAATGATCAAAAACTTCATGAACATAATATTTACTTAGTTTTTGTCATGTTTGATCAGTTTTGGGCTTGTTTGATACGTAAACCCTTAGGTTTTGAGGTCTCACGAGCATCACTCATCTTTTGATTCAAAACACGTTTTATTCATCCGTGGCTTGTTTTCCATGTCGTTTGCTTTGTTATTTAGCTTCAAATGATTGATATAACATTAAGCTATGAGTTATACGAAGCTCACCCTCGATTCGGGGTTGTTTTGAGCTCGTTTACCTTGGTTTGCCTTGCTCGGAGTAGCTCGGCTTCCACGTTCTCGGATAAGTTGAGCTTGCACCTTTGCCTTCTCACCTCTTCTCCTTCTCCTCATGACCCACCTACCCTACTTCGCTTGCTGCCGGTGTCCCTTGGAGCTTGATTCCGTTGTCGAGCAAGAGGAACCAAAAACAACAAGAAGATATGGAAAGGAAGAAGAAAATGAGGAGACCGTGAGAGAGTGTGTGAGGGATTGAGAGCAGAGTGAGGCAAAGGAATGATCCGAGAGAGTGATACAGCTGCGGATTGAGGGGATGGGTTTGGTGGTTGTCATGGTAGTATTCGCGATGATGCCTTCGGTGGTTGTAGTGGTGCATTGGAGAATAAACAAGGAAAAGAGTTGCTGGAAGAAGAAAAGTGGAGGGAAAGAGAATAGTGCGTGGGATTTAAAATAAAACATCCCCGTCTCGTTTAATCGCAGGACCAGTTAATCCCACATCTTCTACAGTATTCGCTCAAACTTTACCATCACGCTCGAAAAATCACGTTATTAATTAACATCTAATTTTTCAAATTTTTCCGCGACAAAAGTTATCCCAACTTTGTCACAAGTTTTAATGTTATGAACGTAACGTTTCGTCTCAAAACTTTGAAACGAGATTCGTTTCTTACATTTAATTTATTATAAAAGAGAAAACGCATATTTTTGTTGCGTTTATAAATTTTCGAACTATTATTTGATCATAATTTTTATAATTATTTAATCTTAATTTTCTGGAGCTTTACACCGTTACTTTTCCTTAATGGCACATTCTTAACGAACGATTTCAATGGAGTCATATTAGCAGCAACAGGGAAGGATGCTAATAGCGGTATATATTTTAATACATCTTTTCTTTTTGTTTTACAAATCGAACATTGTTTTTACATATATTCCAGGCGCTCTGTTTGTTCTATACAGGCGCTCTGTTTTAATTGCTTAACTTGATTCACTTTTTTATTTTATTTTTTCTTTCATAGAACTTTTTTCTTTGGGTTTTGCTGTTGTTGATAAGGAGACGTATAGTTGGCGTTGGTTTCTTATGGAGTTACGACAAATAATTATAGTTGACCGAAAGATTAATTTTGTGTGTGATCGTAATTTGGGGCTTTTGTAAGTATTTTCAGAAGCTTTCTCTGATCATCCACTCTGTTATTGTCTCCGCCACCTCAAGGATAATTTCAAAGTAAGATACCGAGGAACTAATATGCCAACATCTTACAAAGATTATATTGTTGATCTTTTTGACGAATATGCGAAAGCACCAACGATCAGTGAGTTTTATCATTCGATTGCTACATTTCAGAAGAAAGGAGGAAAGTTAATATTGGAGTTCTTGGATTCTTTGATGCCTTATGATAGCTTGGTGATAAGTTTTTCTGTCGGTTGTCGATATGGGAAGATGATGACTAATGAGGGAGCTTCCTATCACTTAGATGGTGGATCATATCCACATCAAATTAATGGAGTGGTTCAACAATCATCGAAAAGAAGCGGATGAATGGAATGGCTTGTTATGCCCTAGGATGTCAGACATTTTAAATGAATTATTCAGGAATTCTCGTACTTTCTCGGTGAACAAATCTTCAGAGATGATTTTTGAGAAAATTTCGGACCCAACAGCTTCGGTAAATATCAGAGAAAGGACTTGCTCGTGTCGAATGTGGTAGGCCAATGGTTTTCCATGCCTTCATGCAACATGTGTTATGGCAAAGTATTCTTTGTCGTTAAATAGCATGATTGATCCTTATTTTTTCAAGGATAATTACCGGAGAAGGTACGTATGGGTTACTCATATATCCTATTTCGTCATCTTTAGTCGATCAAATTGTAACGGAGGTAGCTATTGAAATAGTTCCATCATCAGTGGAACGGTTACCTGGAACCAAAAAAACGTCGTATTTTGTCCAGTGATGATATGAGAAGGGCTTTGAAGTGTACAAGGTGCAACCAAATTTGACCATCACAATCGAAAAACTTGTCATGAGGCTATACTATGATCCAGACATATGTTTACATTTTATTTTCTATAAGTTTTAAACCATTAATTTTTTTTTATTAATCATTTGAATCTTGTCTTTTGATGTTTTTGTTAGGGGCGCTGTGTATTTAAAACAGAACGTTGTGTCTTTTCATGTTTCTGTCAAACTTTTAACACAACAGAGCGTCTATTGGAACTGTCACATAGCAACAGAGCAGCAGTTCAAAATACAAAACGCCTTCTGTATTTGATACAAAGCTCCTTCAAAGGAAACAAACATCAAAAAAGGAAACACAAAATAAGACGCATAAGGGCAATTGATCTCATATATTTCATTGAATTGAGCAGGATATAAACCAATCCCTCGAAGTTTAATCATTCCCAAAACAGAAAGTAGCATTTTTTTGCGCAATATATTTTAAGATGCGAAAACCATCACACTGTTTTTAACTGACATCCCTCCATCAAAGTCGATAACATCTTTACTCTGAACTTTCAGATTTCTTCTAGTGTTGTGGACTTTGGTATTTCTTCATCGTTTGCCGTCAATTCGATCCAATGGCAAACGTGTACACCACAGTCCATATTTTGCTGTAAAGGTGCATTCTTGTTGATAATCACTTTAGGTTTCTCATTTACTTGAGTTTCGACTTCATTCTGTTGCAGATAATTGTGCACATAATCCACCTACATCATATTGAAAAAATTGTTTATATTTTTCTTTTTTTAAAATTAAAAAATAAATAAATGGTTGGACGCATATGTTCTTACCAGTATTTAAGCATCTCTCCCATACGCTCTCTTTGTTGTTTTCGAATTGTGATGAACCCAACTATTATTCTCACTATCGAACATTAACAAAGTCCAATGAAAAGATGTTGAACCCTTTCGCGACCCTCCAGTTGAGTTTATTGGGAACAGGTGCCAACGTTGTGTGCTTTATCCAATCATCTTCTCCTTTATTCATTTTTCGACTGTCTCTTTATTTTGTGTAACAAAATACTGCATTAAATGTAATAAAAGAAGTGAGTTATGTCATATTGAAATAGAAATATAATCTAATATTCATAACATTAAATAACTTACCTAACATTCTGTACTGAAGACCACAATTTGTTCTTTACATTTTACTTTTTTGTAACATCAATGTTACATAAGCGTTGATCGGAGTATTGGACATGGTCCATCTTTTGCAATATGATAGATGCCGTTATAATCAACGTATGCATCACCTCTGATCCCGTCATTTGTTACACAAATCATGTCACTGAAGTGATAATTACTTAGTTAGTTTAATATCTAAAATAATAATATTATTAATATTTATTTTATATTTTTTAATAAAAATACAAAACATTATACCAGGCACTCTGTTTTTTTAAAACAGACGCTCTGTTATGATAACAGTGTGATAACTTGCAATACTGACGTTCTGTTTTGTTTAAAACAGACGTTCTGTTTTAAAATACATGATTTCATGATGTAAATGTAAAGTAGAATTATTTGATATGTAAAAAGAAGGAAAATAAATGAAATTGACATCAAAATTATCATTAATTCAAATGCTTACGTAGACGTGGAGGGTTGGTCCTTTGTCATTGCCCATTGGTTCCTTACTTCGTCCGTCAAGTAGCTCTCAACCTCCCCTATAGTCTTGCTCCGTTTCGAATCATCATAGTCAAAGTTGCTCATCATATTCAATGTTTTGATATGGGAGCAAGGCTCGTGAATTTGAATCCTCTGTTATGTTGTTACAACGACGAAGCACATGAAGGGCCATCCAATGGTGGAAACGACCCAATCGGCCAAAACACAGGGAAAAATGGATATCGTCTTCCGGGGTGTTTTTCACCATTGGATGGCCCCTGCTATTGCAACAATGCAACAGGAGATTTGCTTGCACTTAATCATTGACATGTGTGAAATATGTGTAGCTATACATGTTTAATGATTACGGTCAATTTGATGCTCTATTCAGTTCCCGCTGGTTTTGCATGTGAGCTTAACAAGAGATCTGATAAACTATGCATCTAAAGACATTGAATTTGTCCCAAGCAAAGGATTTGTTGTTGCGATCGAGATTTAGAATGTTATTGGAATGGATGGATTAAATCTATGAATAGAATGTACCAGATATATAGAGTGGACTGATCGCCTACTCATGAAGCATTGTAATAATGAAAATTGTACATCTCTCGTAGATAAACATTTGGTTTCTTATAGGTGATCGTAAGTTTTACTTTCTCTTGGTGATGAACTACACCCTCCTACCTAATTCAATTATAATATCTTTCTTTTTGCGTCGTTGCAAAATAAATATAACATTCCTTTTTTGATAATATTTTAATATAATAATAAAAATACCAAATCAATCTCATCTGTTACAGTACGCCCATTATCTCCTCTCACAAGTGTTACAGTAAACTCCATTATCACTCCAAAAGTATTATTTCTTCACCAAAATCCACATAAATTCAACAGTCGCATAAATTCTCGTGCCGGATCTGTAACAACCCATGATCCGAGAGGATCTTTATAAAATAAAAACTGGCTTTATTTAGATTGTCTATCCAGGATTTAAAGATAAATAATTCTTTAAGACAAATAAGAAGAGGCAGTCTCGTATAAGCATGCTTTAAGAGTTTAGACGAAAGTAGAACATATGAAGGAGTTTAACAGCTACACATTAGCCTTACTACTTTTCCAAAATCTTTGAGAAGTTTCAGTACTAACCCCAAAGGCAACACTCCAAAAAAAAAAAAAAAATTATAGTAGAACACCTACTCTTCCAGCACCGTTAGCTCTTGCTCGTGCCCCTTCCTGAATAGACATTGAACCTCATGATGCTTCACCTCTCGAGGTACCTAATGCATTGTTACATATTTAATGACTACAACACTCAGTGAAGAACAAGGCGATATAGAGACGTTGCTTGAGAATACAAAATGAATCCTAAGTCGCCACTCCGATGTCCACATCACATGGGAATATCATTTCTTACAGTAACTTTGTTATGCATTGCTATATATCTTATCATCCTTCACGTAGAGAGTAACATATATATTTTATTCCCTCTTTTTATTTTGTTATTTCCCTCTTCTGATACTTGACTTTAATGAAAGAATGACTCATCCTTAAATAAGTTGTCAACCCTTTTGTCGCTTGACATGATCAATGATAGATAATAGAAATGTGCAATCCCTCCGTTTGTATAGAAATTGATGAACAAAGTTTAAGAAGAAATTATGTATGTAATAGATGCTTAGACTGTAATAGTTAGTTAGGTAGTTACAGACTAGGGCCAAAGATCGTGCAGCAGAGGTATGCAGACGAGGGCTATGTAGACTACAGGGGCTTCAAAATTACAAGCGAAAGATCAGATGCATACGGCAGCAAAAGTGTCTTAGAGTTCTTATGATATAGGACCATTCCGATGTTCAAGGCCAGTCCCAGCAGCAAAGTGATGAGAGCCATATCGCAGTGCAAGTATGCAAGCTGAATTACAGAAGACTGAGTGCAGTGTTGGGTGCAGACGATGCTACACTAGCAGGCTGAGCAAATGAGGCTGTTGAATGGGAGGTAAGATGTGGCAGACTGGCTGTAGTACTTGGTGCAAGTGAAGTTGCAGAAATACTGGATATGAAGACTGTGCAGCAGAGCTCATGCAGTCGAGGGTGCAGCAGAAGACTACAACAGAGGTTGTGCAGCAGAGGCGTGCAGTAGACCTGGTGCATGAGTTTGGGTGCAATATAAGTTGTGTTGGAATGGAAAGGAACAAGAAAGGGGTAAAAAACGAGAAGCTGAGGTAATGGTGATGTGTACAGGATCAGAAAAGGGAAGCTAGGTCAGTCTACTGTAGTAGAGGACAAAACTGTCACTATCAGATCGTACAGTCACGGGTTCTAATTCCCTAAGTCTATAAAAGAGAAGACACTGTGCATAGGAAAAAAGGTTGGACAAGTTTGAGAAAGTTTGAGTATCACTTCAGAGCTTTCAAAGAAAGAAAAGCCTTGAAGACTTGCTGTGCACGATCTGAATTGAAGATTCAGGATTTCTGAAGAAGATTCACTAGTCTGCAAGTAAAGAACAACAACTGCAATAGAGCACTGCAAGATCTGGGTTCTTCATCCTTCAGCAAGAAGAGTCTTATTGTAAAGGGGTTTCTTCATCTAAACTTAATAGTTATTGGAAAGAAAAGGTCACATTTTTATTAGACTGTAAAGAAGTTACTAACAGTTTATTATTATGAAGATTCAACCATGGCTCCTCCTAAGCTACCAAAGTGTCCAAACAGTAGAGAGCCACCCTCCTGCTCCTTTAACAAGTTCAACCATTGAAAACTCAGAATGCTGGCTCATCTGGATTCATTTGATGAAAGGATGTATGACATTATCACAGAGGAGCCTTATGTTCCAAAAATGTCAGATCCAATGGATTCCACTCAAGAAGTTGACAAACCTAAGTCTTTATGGACAAGAGGCGACTGGGATCTAGTTTTGGTGGATAGAAGAGCCAAAAATCAGATCTACAAGGCTCTTGATGATAATATGTTTGAAATCGTTGTATACACCACTACAACAAAGGAGACATGGGAGGCTCTACTGCTGAGGAATGTGGGCAACGAAATCCGAGAAAATAAGAAGGATGTCCTCATGCAGCAGTATGACTGGGTCTCAATGAGAGCTGATAAGAATCTCATAAGTTTTTATGAAAGGTTCAATGTTCTCATCAACAATCTAAAACCTTTAGGCAAAACCTTCGATAACAATGAGGTAAACCTTAAGTTAATGAGATCTCTTGGAGAGGCCTGTGAGACCAAGACAACCGCCATCAGAGAGTTGAGAGACCTTGTAAAAATGTCATTGGCATAACTCTATGACGTACAGGACAATATCCGTGGGATAGGTTTGGGCTTGGATATAAAAGTTGGCTCAGTGAAAAGGTTCACTTACATGAGTCAAACTTGTCTGCCACCAGCATCAAAGAGACAAAAGATTCCTCTGTTAAAGTCTTACAAAAAGGTGAGACATCTGCAACCAGGATGCAGACTAGGGAGGTCTCTACTGCACAATCTTTAAAGGTTGATCCATCTATACAGACTATGCAGGAGAGAAATTTCTCTACTACAAAGGGCAAGAACAAGGCAAAAGCCTTTGTTGCACAGTCCTTGAAGCCCAAGACTTCTACTAATGCTGCAACAGAAGTCAAGAAACCCCCTGACGCTCACACTATCAAAAGAAATGAGTATATAACTCATTATATACTCATTTGCACCAAATTACTCTGTATGGAATAGGGGTTCTCTTCGTGTGACAAAGAGACCATACAGACAACACTGCTGCATATGCTGTATGCAGCAGAGTGGATGGAAGCATCCAAGCAGACAACCTAAGGCTAAACCAAAGGTCTACTACTATAATTGTGGCAACCCCGGCCACAAAGCCTTTTAGTGTTGGGTACCACATAAGAAACCTATTCAAGTGTGAATGCCTAAGACTAACAAATGAGGACCCATAATCATGGGTACCATGTACAAATGTTACATGTGTTATTCAGAAAATACAGGATGAACCATGATACTTGGATAGTGGATGCTCAGGGCACATGAGATGGAACAAAAGAATCTTGACAGATTACAGAAAGGAAGAAGGTCCCTTGGTCATGTTTGATGGTGGCAAAACAGGTAAAACTAAAGGTTATGGAACCCTTGGTATAGGTTTCCTAATCTTTAGGAACGTTGCTTATGTCAAAGGGCTTGAACACAATCTACTTTTCATTAGCCAACTGTGTGATAAGAACTATGAGGTAGCCTTTACTAATGACATATGTGGAGTCATAGATAAAGAGTCTAAAGAAGTCAAACTGATAGGTCATAGATTAGGAAACATCTATGCAGTAAACTTCAACTTATCACAGTCTGCACAAGTTACATGCTTTTACACTAAGGATGCAGACGACACAAATTGACTATGACATAAGAGGTTAGCACATCTAAACTTTAAGACAATGGCAAAATTATCCTCAGGCGACTTAGTAAGAGGTCTTTCTTAAGTTAAGTTCAGGAAGGATAAATTATGCAGATCTTGTCAAGAAGGAAAACAGACTAAAGCAAGTTTCAAACCTGTTAACCAAACAAAGACCACAAGAGTTCTCGAACTACTGCAAATGGATCTATTTAGATCAGTAGATATAGAGAGCCTGAACAGGAAAAAATACACACTAGTAATTATAGATGATTACTCGAGATATACTTGGGTAATTTTCCTGCACAAGAAAAGTGAAACTTGTAGTCTGCTGACTAGGTTCCTTACACAAGTACAAATTGAAAAGGGTTTAGATGGATAACAATTAGGAGTAATCATGGCACAAAATTTAATCAATCAGGTGTTGACAAATACTGTGATGATTATGGCATCAAGCACAACTTTTCTGCACCTAGAACACCATAACAAAATGGCGTTATAGAAAGGAAAAATAGAACCCTCATTGAGACAACCCGAATAATGCTCTCTGATGCAAACCTTTCAAAGAACTTCTGGGTTAAAACAATAAACACTGCCTGTTATGTGCCGAATAGATGCCTCATAAGCAAATAGCATAACAAGACATCATATGAAATATGGAAAGGAAAGACACCAACTGTCAACTACTTTCATGCATTTGGGTGTAAATGTTATGTTCATAATAATGGTAAACGACACTTAGGAAAATATGACCCTAAAACAAATGAGGGGATATTTTTAGGGTATTCCACATGCAGAAAAGCCTTCAGAGTATTCAATAAGGAAACACAAACTGTAGAAGAGTCAATTCATGTTTCTTTTGATGAATCTGAGTCATCTATACATACTGCTGATGTTCTTGATGAGGAATGTGCATGTATAGATGATGAACAGGATGCAGACGAGGAAAATGACCCTACAGTAAAGACAGAGTTGTCTGCAATCCCTGAAGCCAAAGAAGATGCAGAAGACCCATAATAAGATGCAACAGAGCAAAAACTGGAAGAAACTATCCTTGACTAGCATGAGGAAAAAGGTAGATGGATCAAGACACACAATGAGAAAGACATAATTGGGGACAAGGACGTCCTAGTGCAGACGAGGAGAGCAACCACAAAGAAGTGCCTGTCTGCTTGCTTTGTATCAGAAATGGAGCCTAAGATAATTAATCAAGGTCTCAGTGATCCTAACTGGATAGATTCCATGCAAGAAGAATTGAATGAGTTCAAAAGAAATCAAGTATGGTATCTTGTGCCAAGACCAAAGAGCTATCCAGTTGTTGGCTGCAAGTGGGTCTTTAGGAACAAATCTGATGAAAATGGAGTCATCATCAGAACCAAAGCTAGACTGGTGGCTAAAGGGTACTCTCAAGAAGAAGGGATCGATTTTGATGAGACCTGTGCCCCAATTACAAAATTGAAAGCCATACGAATGTTCCTGGCATATGCTGCATATGAAAACTTCAAAGTCTTCCAGATGGATGTCAGAAGTACTTTTCTCAATGAAAAGCTACAGGAGGAAGTCTATGTCGAGCAGCTTCTTGGATTTGAAGATTTCGAACATCCAAACTATGTCTACAGGTTAGACCAAGCTCTTTATGGCTTGAAACATGCTCTAAGAGTGTGGTAAGAAACTCTTTATTACCTTTCTCTCTGATAATGGCTTTCAAAGGGGGAAGGCACATATCACACTGTTTCTCAAGAAACACAAGGAGCACACCTTATTAGTGCAAATATACGTAGATGACATCATCTTTGATTGCACTAATAGCAAACTATACGAAAGGTTCGTCGCACTAAAGAAACCTAAATTTCAAATGAGACTTATGGGTGAATTAAAATACTTTCTAGGTCTACAAGTGAAATAGTTAAGTAAAGGAATATTCATAAACCAATCAAAATACTGAACCAAATTAATTAAAAAATTTGGCCTAGAAAACTCAACTCCAACAAAACCCCTATGAGCTCTACTGCTAAAATTAATAAAGATGACAAAGAAAAAAGTATAGATCAAACATTATATAGAGGAATAATAGGATCTTTACTTTACCTTACTGCAAGTAGGCCAGATATCAAGTACTCTGCTTGTGTTTGTGCCAGGTATCAATTTGATCCTAAAGAGTCCCACTATACTGCAGTCAAGAGATTCCTAAGATATCTCAAAGGACTCTCAACTTGGGTATATGGTATCCGAAGGATTCAGATTTTGTACTAACTGGTTATTCAGATGTAGACTTTGCAGGTTGCAGGGTTGACAAGAAAAGCACAAGGGGTACATGTCAATTTTTAGGTGTAAGGTTAATTTTTTGGTTCAGCAAGAACCTCTACTGTAGAAGTAGAATACATAGCTACAGGAAGTTGTGCTGCACAGCTACTTTGAATGAGGTCTCAGCTTGCAGACTATGGAATAACGTTTTCAAAAACAAAAATATTTTGTCATAATACGTCTGCAATGGCTATCTCTGAAAATCTTGTTTTTCATTCAAGGATCAAGCACATTGATGTCAGATATCATTTTATCATAGATCATGTGCAGAAGGGTCATATAAAATTGGAATACATCCCAACAGAAAAATAAATTATAGATATTTTTTTCTAAACCCTTAGATGAAAATAAATTTATCATGTTTAGAGGAGTGCTGGGCATGATAGATTTAAATAAGTAAAATAACCATATATACTGCTCTACTACAAGTGTAGAAGCAGATGAGTAGGTTATTTCAAATGGGTTTAATATTTTCTAAGGATGGAGAAAAGTAACATTGCTCTACTGCATGTGTAGATGAAGACCAGCAAGTTACTTGAAACGAACTCAATGATTTTCAAGTAATGCAGACGAGTGACTTTCCTCTACTGCTCTACTGCATAAGCCCTGCAGACTAGAGACAAGTGTCACTCTACTGCTGCTATTTTCGAAAAGAAACAGTTTTCATAATTATCTCCTCAACTTTCGCAACGGGCAGAATAATTTTAAGAAACTATGTAACGGTTACTTTTTGTTTTCAACGGTAAAAATCCAAGTAACTATAAAAGGAGAAAGAACTGCAATAAAATTTACTTTACGATTCTCTCTCTCTCTCTCAAATGATTTCGGTGCATGATATGTGACGAAAACTTGGCCCAGATCAGTGTCTATGTCTCAAAAATCTCTCTTCATCTTTTGTCCTCATTTGAGTTCTATCATTCATCTCGGGACACGGACTTGCGATGGTTAAGTAAGTAAAAGATTATAAAAAAGGACAAAGACGTATAAGTTATTATTACGTGTATTGTTTGATATGACGTCCATATTTTCCTGTGACTACTAGAAAATGTTTTACAAGTACTCATCGATCGCCATAGTCGGAGGAGTACCCTGCAAATCGAATACATATACTTTTGATTGCTGAGCTTTTAGCTCACGGGTTATGTATTTTATTTGCAGATCCATCACAGGGCAATACTGGAGCGCAAGAGTGAGTTTTCATGCATGTAATTAATTACCTCATTGTTCAATATGTAATAAACGCTACATGAAATAATTTGATTACGAAACACTTGTACATATTTGAACAATATATTTATTAGATAATATAATGTAAATTGGGTTTGCATAACATCCTTTGAATTTATAATGATAATGATTTGGTAGCTTTCCTTAGCTTCGATACCTACAAACCCGTTTGGGATTGCTTGGTCTTGTCATGGATTGGGTCTAGGACGGCATAACGTCACGTGTCGGGCATGCCGTATTTCGGAACGCTACAAAATCACTACAGACGATATTTCATGCATCTTCAGATTGCAGAATGAAGGTACACGGGTGATTCCTCCAAGCGTTATCACAAACGGACGGCTTGCGATGCTTGAAACTGAGCATCAGAAAGAAGGCATCAGAACGATGAAGAAGTTACTATCAAAGGAATACAAGTTTCTTGCAGATGTGGTCAAGAAGGCCATCATGTCTAGGGAGTTTTCAAAAGACCAAATCACTCAGGATCTGCAAGAAATCATGCGTGTCATCTTGGTGAGACACAAGGTCAACTAGGCCAGTCTGATGATATATCAACTGGCTAGTGCAGTAGAGGCAGTCTCTCTACGGCAGGGTTCTCAGTATCATTCTGAAGAACAAGGTGAAGCTGTCTGAGGCTCAGGGAAGGCCATGGACCATCTCTAAACAAATTGACATAAAAAAAATTGGGAATTTGCCAACAAGCTTGGTAAAGGAAAGAAAAGCCACTGCAGCACAACCACAATCACCACCAAATCCTGCAGCAAAGCCTACATTGCAACAGAGGGCTGAAAAGCCCAAGAAAAAGGCAACTCTGAAGACTGTCAAGCCTCCAAAGAGGAATTTAATCCTCCAATCCTATGAGGAATTGGAATAGCCAACTCCAAGGAGGGTCACTGCGGAAGAAGGACAGTCTGCAGACGTGAAGGCTGAAGAAGCAAGTGCAGACGGACGATGTACCTGCAGACATGTAGACTGAGGAAGCAAGTGCAGACCAGCAAATCATAGAACCAATTGCTGCAATTGAGGAAGACTCATACTCAAGGACACTTCCCCCAAAGATCCCCGAATTGGCAGCTCTGCACGACTCCAATGTGGCTTTGGAGTTCATAAAGGGAGGAGCAGACGAAGACCTACAATAGTTCATACTGGGTTCAATGATGAGCTTCGAAGAAACTCAAGAGGGTCCTCAAACTGAGTTCAGAAAGGAGATGTTTGCGAGGGGATACACACGAAAGGAGATTGAAGATATTGAAACAAAACTTCGAGACCTTGATGCCTCAATCCCACAAGAAATCCCCATTGGAACAGCTGGTATCACAATCACTCAGACTACTGCAGACGAGCCGGCCACAACAACAACAACCATCACAACAGATCAACCATCAACAACAACAGCTTTGGCTCTTGTCCCATATGTTGATAATGATGATAAGCTGGAAATTGTCCAAGTAAGGACAGGAGAAGATGTCTGGGCAGCTGAGGAACAAGCAAAAGACCCAGAGGAAAGAAAGTTTGGAGAGGCGCTTCAATATGTTGAAGAGTTAATAAGAAAGGCCCAAGAGCACAGAGCATAGACTGATGCTCTCCTGGGAAAGCCTCAGAAGGAGGCAATGCTACAGGAGTCTGTCAAGCAGCACAAACTTAGGAGAAAAAGGACAAGAGTGAGCAGCATGCCTGAGCCAACTCTCTTGGCAGAAGATGAAGAGCTTGCAGAAGAGTTCAGGAAGATGGATGAACCCTTGAAGCAGATGCAGAACAGATTCACAAGGAGGTTGCACTGTAAAAGACCAGTTTGCAGACCACGCAGTAGCAGACTGCTATGCAGACTAGGTTGCAGAAGAGAGCAACTCCTATGCTGCCTCCAGCTGAGAGAAAGAGGACCACAAGGAGTAGCAGGCCAAAGCTCATCCCATCACACCCTAGACAATTCTTCACTGTTCATGCTGATGGATCCAAGATACTATTGGAAGACATCATAGGCATGATAGAAGGAGAAATTGAACAAATGGTCCTACTCCAACAGCAAGCTGCTCAAACAAAAAAGAGGCCATCAGAGCCTTACATACTCTTTAGTGGAGTATTGGAGTGGAAGGACTCCACACTGAAGACGGGGAGACACATACAAGTTCAACTGCACCAAGTAGAGTTGTTCACTTAGAAGAAGTATGGATGGAGCTGAAAAGGATCATTGACAAGTATGTTCGAGTAACAACACTGACAATTCAGAAGTATTTATCCAGACCACAGGCTGGGAGACCACCGTCTCCAGGAGGTGGAGATAACGACGGTGATGAAGATGAAGATGGGGATAGCCACCTTGATGATCTGATTGACAAAGTGGCCAGGGAAGGAGTCCCTCAGCCATTACAGCAAAGCACAGAGGTGCAAACTGGTGTAGCAGAACCAACAACCGAAGCAGCGGCAGCAAGGGAGACAATAGGAGCAGTAGAGCAGACTACTGAGGTCCAGGAGCAGACTACCTCAGTGTCTGCAGCAGAGGTGATGGATCTCACTGCCGAAACGCCTGTAGATGAGGCAGAGTTGCAAACTGTCCAGTCCCCTATAGCTGAGGAGCAGACTACTCCAGCCATGACAGAAGCTATAGTAGAGCAGGCTAAAACTGTTACTGCTGACGAGCCACAACTTGCAGATGAGCCACAGCCTCAACAGTCACTCACTCAACTGATGCAGGATATGAAAAATCTTCAAGTACAGATAGCAGAGGAACCACAAAGAATTTCTACAGAAGAAATACAGTTACAGTAGGAGATGAGACGCTTGCACAAGGGAGTTCATCACAAGGGATGACTATCTCAACTCTGAGGAGGTACCTTTTAGAGGACACATCATCAACTCAGCACATGCAAGAGGACATCTCTCCAATCCACATACAATTCACTCCATAGTCATCCTTTGGAGTACAGCAGATAACTGAAGACCCCTCTTCAGTTGGATTCCCCAAGACTTGCTGTATGGAGCAACCTCCAACATTCCCATGACTCCACAGATGGCCATAAGGAGTCTCAGACTGGGGATAGAAACTGGAAAACTCCCACAACACATGGAGACACCAACATCTGTCAGAACCAGATCTGCATCCAGGAGGAAGCAGACGGGCAGAACTCCAGAAGGCTCACCTTCCAGTGTTGATGACAAGCTGAAATAGATGGACCAGAGCATCTATAATATTAGGGAATGGACCAAAGATGCTCTTCATAATTTCTTGCAACCCTGAAGTCACTTGCAGACGAGATCGCCGACCAAAAGGACCAAAGGAAGCACTACTTTGATGTCTTCTACGATCTTCTTCAAACAATAGCAAGGCAAGCCCAGAAGAGCATAGGAATAGTTAGTAACACTATCTACGGACTACTGCAAACTACAACAGGCTGTACAATGTCCAAGCCATCAAATTCAAGAAGCTACAAACCACAATTCAGAAAACACAAAACCAACTACAGACCCACATCCTCAACAACGACAAAAGGCTCACTCTCCTGAAGTCAAGGGTGGATTCAGCCCTCAAGAGAGCCACAATTGCACAAAACAACATGGCAGCTGAGCTCTTGTCACTCAAGCAAGATATAAAAGATCTCACCCACGGCATCAATGCAAACAAAAAGGGGTACAAAAGTGCAGCTGAGGAGACTGTAGCAAAAGGAGTAGCAGAAAGAAGTGGTGAACAAAGGTCTCGGGGGGAGAGACAGCTACAACGGTCTGCAGTAGAGCAAACCAGAACTGTACTAGAGGGGCCAAGCAGCAGAAGTGCAGCAAAGCAAACTAGAACTGCAGTAGAAGAGCCCAGCAACAGAAGTGCAGCAAAGCAGCAGAGAAGGAAGGAAACCAAAACACAAACGCTCAAGGGTTCTGCAACAGGATTATCCTTCCAAGAAAGAACGGAGGGATTAATCCTTAGGAAAATGTAAGTTCTCTCTTGTTTGTAATAATTTTTTTAAGTGATCTTGCTGTTAGAATTTCTTCGGAGTTTTGTTTACATCAATTTAGGGGGAGATTGATAGGAATGTGTAATCCCTCCGTTTGTATATAAATTGATGAACAAAACTTAAGAAGAAATTATGTATGTAATAGAGCTTAGGTTGTAATAGTTAGCTAGGTAGTTGCAGACTAGGGCCAAAGGTCGTGCAGCAGAGGCATGCAGACAAGGGCTATGCAGACTACAGGGGCTTCAAAATTACATGCCACAGATGAGATGCATACGGCAGCAAAAGTGTCTCAGAGTTGTCATGATCTAGGACCCCTCCAATGTTCAAGGCCAGTCCGAGCAACAAAATGATGAGAGCCATATCGCAGTGCAAGTATGCAAGCTGAATTACAGAAAACTTCTACACTAGCAGGCTGATGAGACCATCACACCGTAGTTGTAGGTCGACTTATGTTTCCCTCGACTTTCGACTTCAAATTTAAATCCATTCAC
>JAOVYX010020176.1:0-17419 GCA_035668315.1 Drosera spatulata
ATCCATAAGAGTTTTCCGGTGCTTCTTCGTACCTACAATGGGGAGAATGATCAAATGCATCACGATAACTCTTAGCATGACAACGATTAGTGTTTAAGCATCTCTTCCTTTTCTTAAGGTGATGAGTGTTCGTTCCACAAGATCGTGCCACCTTTTGAGAATCTAAAGACATAATAATTATATTCGGAGCAATCTTTCCCCTTAGGTCATAGACCTCTTTCTCTAAATCATTATTTTTCAACACAAGGCTCTCATTCTCAACCTTCAAGCATGCATTCGAAGATTCTAACGACTCGATGTTTCTCAATAATGTCTCAATGACTTGATGTTGCTCTCTTACTACAACCTCAAGGACTCGTCAAGAGCATTATACTTAGCATTAGCACAAGGAGAGATATGAGAGGTCAAAGTCATACCTTTGAGACAAGCCTCAAGCTTATCTAAAGAACATGTTACCTCGTTTTGAAGTTTTGGATCTAGTAGTTTCTCCGTTGAGTTGTCTTCAAACATCGTAATCTTGTAGCATGAGTCATGAGTGTTCAAGGCATTTGACGCCTTGAATACCTTGAAAATAGCTTCCTTTCTGTCAACCCGGAGCTTCAAATCTCCACTTTTTGACATTGATCAATGCCCCTTCGGTTCCTAGGAATGGCCTCCCCAAGATAATCGGCACATTTTCATCTTCTTGCATGTCCAAGATCACAAAATCAGCGGGAAAGAAGAATTGATCAACCTTTACGAGCACGTCCTCAAGCACTCCTCTCGGATGAGTGAGGGAACGATCCGCCATTTGTAGAGTCATGTAAGTGGGCTTTAGATCCTCAATTCCAAGCTTCCTACAAAAAGAATAGGGCATCAAGTTAATAGAGACACCCAAATCACATAACGTCTTATCTAGTTTAACCTTCCCAATGGTGCACGGGATTGTGAAACTCCCAGGGTCCTTGAGCATTTGAGGTAGCTTTCGTTGGATGATGGCACTACACTCCTCGTTGAGCTTAACATTCTCAATCTCCTCAAGTTTCTGCTTCTTTTACAAGATTTCCTTCATAAACTTTGCATACGATAGAATTTGCGCTAAGGCATCCGCGAATGGAATGTTGATGCGTAACCTTCGAAAGACTTCGAAGAACTTCTCAAATTGCTTGTCTAGCTTATGTTTGGCGAGCCGTTGAGGAAATGGAATCTGGGTATATAGGAAGGGGGATTGTCCGGAAAAAGTGTAAATGTAACCTTGGCCTTCTCCTTAGGGGGAGAAGTCCCTTCATTGGCATGCTCCGTTTGTGGATCAAGGATAGACTCATTCGCCTTGGTAATGTTGGGTTCCTTCTCATTTTGAGGCTCATCATCCTTAGGTCATTCCGGATCCTTCAAAGTCGTTCCGCTCCTTGTAGAGATCGCCTTGACATGTTCAATGGGATTCTTTTTCGTGGTGCTCGGAAGGTGTCCTTGTGAACGTTTTGTTAGGAGTGTTGTTGTTTGATCCACTTGTGTCTCCAAGTTCTTCAAGACGGCCCCATGATTCATCAAGATGGTCTCATGGCGTTGAAAGTTCTCGTCCGTGTTAGCCATATATTTAGTTAGGATGTCTTCAAGATCGAGCTTTGGACGTTGAAGAGGATTCGCATTGAAACCCGAAGGAGTGAGAACTGCTTGGTTATTCTTCCATGAGAAACCCAGATGGTTCCTAGCATTGTCCGGGTTGAAATTAATTGTTGTTGCCTTGAGGAGGTCGCATGAATCCTTGCCCATACGCCACTTGCTCCATGGGTTGAGCTTGCACCATGTGAACATGCAAATGACATTCGTTGCTTCCATGGAGGCCTCCGCACATATCACAAAGAGGAAAATAAGATGCTTGGATTGCATTCACTTGGGCATTTGAGGAGCTCGCCGATAGGGCACTCACTTGCTTCGTGAGAGCATCGAGTTGCTTTATGATTGAGGTTGCGGTGTCAAGTTCTAGCATACCCGATGCCTTCTTATGGACTTGTCTTTCACCCGAACATTGATAGGAGCTATCCGTCATGGAATCAAGTAGATCGCAAGCCGTCTGGTAATCAATATTCATAAACAATCCCTTAGGCACCACATCAAGAAAAACCCGAAAATCATGGTGGAGTCCCTTAAAGAAACTCTCCATTTGCATTCAATCGGGTAACCAGTGATGCGGACACTTCTTAAGCAACTCCTTGAACCGTTCTCATGCCTCATGTAGAGTCTCCATGTCGTATTGGGCAAAGGATGTGATGTCGGTTGGGAGCTTGGGAGACTTGGCCGGAGAGAAGAACTTTGCTAGAAACTTTTGTGCCATGTCGATCCAAGTACAAATAGAAGTTGGTGGGAGGTTGAAGAGCCACTCCGACGCCTTCCCCTTTAAAGAGAAAGGAAAGAGAAAGAGACCGATCAGCTCCTCCGTCACGCCATTCACCTTGATTATGTTCGCTCTCATTAGGAACTTCACCAAGTGATTATTGGGATATTCACTCGAAAGTCCACTAAACGGCTCGTCTTGAATCATGTTGATGAGGGAAGGCTTGATCTTAAAGTTCCGAGCATTAATAGTAGGTGTTACGATCGCACTATACTCATTAAGAACTTTTGGCATCGCTTGCTCTTTTATCGATGGCATAGCCGGGGGAGGTGGGTTGATGCCCGCTAGGGCCGCTTGCACTGCAGCTTGGATTGCCACTTGGATTTATGCTTGAATTTTCATCGGTTGGTTTGGAGGTTGGGGAGCGTTGTGATGCGGTCCACTCCCTAAGAGTTGGTTTTGGTTATCTTGTGGATCCATCGAAGATGATGTTGCATGAGAAGTTGCTTTTTGTTGCTTGCGGTGCCGCCTAAAAGTCCGTTCAATCTTGGGGTTGAAAGGTTGTAATGGACCGTGAGCCAAACGTTGCAGGCACAAAAGGAGTCACCTACAAAAAACACAATCACACACAAGCTCAATAGATTGCAAAAGATAAAGATAAGATAGAAAAAAAAAGAAAAGAAAAATGTTTAATCACAAGGAAACTATTGACTTTGATGGTAGAGACTAAGTCCCAGACAACGACGTCAAAAACTTGTTCGCGACTTTTTATATCATGCCTAA
Organism: Drosera spatulata; assembly: GCA_035668315.1. Lineage (NCBI taxonomy): Eukaryota > Viridiplantae > Streptophyta > Magnoliopsida > Caryophyllales > Droseraceae > Drosera > Drosera spatulata. The sequence goes on from JAOVYX010020176.1 coordinate 3,098, forward strand.
ACGCAAGTGTACGTGTCATTAGTAAGTAATAAGTGAGTATGTGAGTTATCGTCTCACGAGGACTTAAATCTAACGATCGAAATATGAATAGTGTTCCTTGGGTTAAACAATCAAAATGTGATGAGTTGTTACGTGATACTAAGGGTTCTACTAACTAAACTAAGCTAAATTCCTCACAATTCCAACGCCAAAATCACAGCAACAAACATGGTGCGAACAAGAGGCAAAACCCAATCTTTCGAAACCCTGGCCTCTGAAAAACCACTACCAAAGACACAGTATCAAAGATGAGCACCACAAAAGCCAAAAGATCCAAAACCCTCCAAATCCAAAATTTCCAGAGCATTGAACACAACACCACTCAGGTCTCATGATCTATCTTCCAAAGGGTCAACCCAAGAGAGCAATGTTGATGTTATAAATGAATCAACTCAGGTTGAAGAATCCGTTCCTAATAGTCGACCGGAGATTAAGACTGAGAAGGTCTCAAAAAAGGAAAATGAGAAAGGAGAAGTTGGAGATGCAGGATCTGAGGAATTGGAGACTGAGAAAGATGATGCCCATGATACAACAATGGGTGAAAAGGAAGCTGAAGAGAGAGAGTTTGAGATTCCCTCAGCCTCAAAACCCCTAGATGCACATGTGAGGGGGAATCTATGAGGACAACTGGAGTTGAAGGCAACCAGGGTGCAAAAGTTAAGGGGGAAGCGGATGATGATGAGGGGGAAAGTGATGGAAGTGATGGTGAACAGGTTTCTGTCGATAAACTACCACCTGTTACTGAGGAGGATGTGCCTGGACTCAAGGAACTGGACGCGGTGATTGGAGAAGTCAGATCTGTACTTCATCTAGTCAAAGAGAAACCAAAGATACAGAAGAAAGCAAACTCTTGGTCTGAGACATAGCCACAAGAACCGAACCTATCCTAAGGGTCGGTTCATGATCAGTGCTACTCAACCTGGTGGAAAAAGGAAGCCAACTCCTTTGGAGCCTGTGATCCAGAAAAGAAAGAAGTCCCAGGTGATAGAAACTGAGTCAAGTAAATCAGAGTATGAGGGTGAAACTGAAGCTGAAACAGAAGAGGAGAAAATAGCTGCCATGGATGAAAGTGAAGAAGAAGAGATTGTGAAAAAGAGAGTCCTTGTCCAATCAAAGCAAACAAAAGCCACATCTGTTAGTGATTCTGAATCAGAGGAGGCTAACAATAGTGACTCTGATAAGGATGATGAGACGCTGAAGAAAAAGGAGATTGCGAAGGACAAGAAACCTCTATTAACCGCAGAAACGAAATCAAGCACTGCAGAGACAGAAGAGAGAGATAAGGTCTCCGAGTCTGAAGATGATGTGAAGGAGGTTTCTGCACCAAAGATTCCAAAGAAGGTTGTGTCTACTAAGAAAAATAAAGGGAAGTTTACTGCGATCTCTACAAGGGCCATCTTGCCAGGGAAGATCATGAATGCTCAGTGGCTGGAGAGGAATGGGTTAAGCTGGCTCAAAACAACTCCGGAACAACAAAAGTGGCTTGCTTAATTTGAGTTGGACAACCAGCTACTCCCTCAAGCTGTGACAGAATTTTATGAGAACCTTAGTAAGATGAAACTTGGTGAGAATCGGTTCATGCTGAAGAGTCGGGTCAACAATAGTGAAATTGTGCTGACAGAGGAGCTTATTTCCATTCACTTAGGCATCCCAGCCAGTGGCTTTGGTGAGTATGGGAAAGGGAGTTGGCCGATTGTTTCAATTTGATCCTCTCACAATCTCAAAGAAGTTCAGTCATAGTGATGCTCTGACAGAAGCAGCTCCAATCCACATCAATGCCATGTCTGATGAGGATAGGTTGTTATTCTCTCTGATGGTTTGAGGAATTCTCCCCCGTGGTTCCAGAAAGAATGAAGCAAATGGTCTGAACTTAACCATTATGGAGCATATCTACAGAAATGAGGAGGTAAATCTACCCTTACTGATGATGGATCACATGATTTATGTCAAGGACCATTGGAGTCATGCATTGCCCATGGAATCTGGTTGCCCAAGACTCTGAAAAAGCTTTTTATGAATTTAAAGGACTACCAGAATCCACACAAAACGAGTTATTTCAATGAGGGGTACATGATTCTGATGGGGTTCAGAAAGGTGAAAAGAGAATGGAAGAGAACAGGTTCAGAACAGGGATCTGGTTCATCAAAGGGAGGAAAGAAAGTGAACTGCACTAAGTGTACTAAGAGGATGAAACAAGTTACAGATCTGGAGGATAAAGTAGCTGAGCAAGAACGGATGTTTTCTGACCTGAGGGCTGCTCTAGACTCTGCCCTTGCTTCCTTCAAACACATGACCTCTTTCCAATCCTCAAAATAATCTATCCCTTTGCTATCTTTCCTTGCTATCTGTCTTTGATTAAGCCTGTTGAACTATGTCTAAACATCTCTTATATATTTTGCGGCACAACTACAATGGTCTGTAATATTCAATGTTTGAATTTGTGTTATTATGACTCTACGTATTGTTTATGCATATTTACCTTGGTTTTTGTGTCACTTGGAATGAAGACAAAGGACAACTCATTTTACAGGCAATGTGGACTAACCTTTTTGATGATGCCAAAAGAGGAAAAGGGAGCGATGGTAATCCGGTTAGTTTTATGATTCCTACATCTTTTTTTTTTTCTTATGTTCTTATTTCAAGTTGTCTAAGTGTGGAAAACTATAACTTTTGAGTTTTTTGTTCTCTGATATCTCTGATTGAATTGTTTCCCGAATGCACTAGATGTCAAAGTATTATTACTAGAATAGCTTAAAGAGGTCTGAATTAGAACATTCTGAACATTGAGGTTCACTGTTGGTTCATTGATAGCTTGAGATGGTTGTGAAAATGCTAAGCATTCAGCAGGGACTCTGGAATGTCAATCTCAAGTTGCTGAAAAACTTAAGGTAAGTTCTCTGACCCGACTCATTCAGAAGAACTGGTTCTTTTGAGGTATAAGTTGCTATGGTCCTTAAACTTTTAAAGTTACTATCTTGTGACTATCAAATGTTTGTCATCATCAAAAATGGGGAAATTGTTGAACTTTGGGATGTTTTGGTGATGACAAACACCAATGTACTTATGTTTGCAAAACTGTTGATGTACAGTTTAGTACCAAGAGACTGATATCAGAGATAGAACCTAAAGGTAAATCAAGAAATGGTCCTCTGGATCTCAATCTCAAGTTACAACTTAGAGATAATGCACAGAAGTTACAAGATGGAAGCTGCAGTACTGTCATGTAGTGTCATGCGTATTGTAAACAGGTTGTTACTTTTACTTAATCAGTCATAGTTATGAGCACTTAGGAATTTGGATCTATCTTATTCTGTTTTTATGATAAACCCCATCTTTGAAAAGAACTGATTCTTGGTATAGCCACAGTCTTGTAATAGAGTCCATGATTTTCAAATAAAGATTTAAAAGGATTTTTCTCAGAATATTTTTACTAGATATTTTCCACTACTTCAATATTCAAATCCTTTCAACAGAAAAAAATACTTTCTGCTAAGTGGAGAAATCCCTTGATTAAAATGATTTGTTTTTTTACAAATTATCCTAGTTCTTAGGGGATGTGGAGAAACTGTTTTTTTTTTTTTTTTTTTTTTTTTATCAATCTTCCATTGGTTTTCTCCCACGACCTTAATATCTCCACAATGGTTCTTTCACTGACTATATGAGAAAAGGTGGAAATGATTTTCTGATCCTCGAATCACAAGCTTACATTCGTCCAAGGTTTTTCAAGGTGTCTTGCAAAACTGATTTTCTGTGATTCAAGAGGTTCGTCGTTTTGAAAGGAACAAGGTATATTCGAACCTAATAGTGCTCATGTCTATACTGATGAAATGAAGGTACCAACTCTGTAGTCATTTATTGAGTCTGTATTTGTGTTGTTTTGTTCAGCACCACTCATGGAGTGCTCTGTTGCTTAGGGAACCCTGATTTAGGTTTGTATAGACTTCTACAGTCACTGAGAGTGTCTGTATTTGGAGTTTCACTAGTCTAAAGGTAGAGTAGGGAAACGACCTTGTAAGTATGTTTACAAGTGGAGTCTTGTAGGAGTTTTTAAGCAGATGTGATAAATTGTACTTAGGATGATTTAGTACATTGTTGTGCCTCTACACGGGATGTATATCCCTGACCAAGTTGGGGGTTAACTAGTATAAATTTTGATGCTATTTATTTTCGAATCAATACATTATAATTTCAGTACATCGTTTGAGAAAAAAATTAAAAACTTGAAATCCTCAACTCACCCCATGAGCTTTTCTATGACTGGAAACTAACCATGCTTAATATTGCAGTTGAAGCATAAGTGGTGGTCCTGGTGCTTGACCAAGTCAGCTACAAGTTGGAAGGAGTGGGATCCGGCTTGATACCGACATGTGCTTGATCCATCATGTGCTTCTTCTCCAACTATGTTCTAGCATTGATGATCGATGCATGCATGAGAGCATGAGACTCTCTGCCTCGACTTGTTGATATTGTAGATACAATGCATTTGCCAAAGCAACTGCATGCGTATTTTCCTGTTCTAGTTAATGCCTGCAACTTGGGTTGAAGCTTCGACGAAACTTTCATCTTCATGGTATTTTCCTATAGCTTATATAGTGGCGGATCCAGGATAGCATGTTAGGGGGTCATAATCATGACCGTATTATAAAATATGTAATCAGCGATCAATGCAATCAACTCAATGAACGAACAATAAAGGAATATGAAAAGAGAGAATTTAGGGAGAGGTATACATCTCCTATAAACAATACATAACCCCTTTTTATATAGATAAGGATGTAGATAAATGCATCAAATATATCTCCATAAAAGATATGATAATCTATATATTATATATTAAGCCAATAGGCATGGTTTTATCTTCAACTGAGATCTTTTGATCTTGATCGTTCAATTTTTCATCTGATGGTTGAGATTAAAGATTGATTAATTAAAAATAAACTACAAACTATAATCCAATTAAAAGAAAACAAATTAATTCACAAAGGTTCATTCATTGGTCAATATATTTTGATTGAAAGATTGAATTTTGATAAAGAGGATAAAGATTTTAAAAAAAATTATAATATATCATTTGTAAATATTTGATAAAAAAAAGTTAATAATAACTCATCTTATCTTATCACTAATATGGAGTATGAGTTAAAAACACTTTCATATCTTTTGTTATCGTACAATTAGTGCATTTTTTTCTTCTTTATTTTTTTCATGCATTATTGCATTGCTTGATAGATTAGTATTATCTATGTTATAAATATCATAAGATATATTCAGTAATGTCCATTATATTTACAACACTACCCCTTGGACATTACTGCGTTATGTCCATGCCTCGTTAAAAACCTCTCTGCAAAACGAAGTAGGATAAAATCAAGAAGAAAAGAGTACATGACACACGTCATCAAGTAATGCACAAGTTGGCTTATTCAAAACCTTGGTCAGGAAGACCCAATGGGATAAAAATCACAACAACGAAAAAAAAAGTATAATTATAAACCTTTTAGGTTTCATCCTTCTGGGATGATAACTACGCTCCCTGATGCAAACAATCTTCAAGATTTCATGCATATCAAACCATGTATATAAGTTTCTTAAATATAGAAACAAGTAGGAAATTCGTGGTCAATCTATAGGATTGATAATGGAGCGATTAAAATGGATAATAATTCCTAATCTCACTAGTGTCTCTACTGAAGATTGAGAATATTTATGAAACCTAATCTTTAGGTCAGTGTTGACATATCCATGAAATATATGCGCAATGCTAATTGTATTAACTTCAAGTAATACAATGGGAAAAACACTAGCTGTATATTTTAATCATCGATCTTGAATGTTCTGCTTCAAAGATCTAAACCAAACACATTTTCAAGCAGCTTACTGAATGTTTGAAGAAAATAGCAATAACTTGTAGTTCAAACTTATGCAAACATTTTGTCTCTTATATGAAATAATGATCAGCCTATTTTATGAAATTAAGAGGATTCAATATATAATTCACATTAGGATTCAACACAAATGATATCATTGCTTGGGTACATAAAGGCCCAAAACTATTGTTACTTATTAGTAACCAATAATGTGTTTAACGTCTTTCCAAGAACTTTAGGTTGGAACAACACTATGTCTAACTAGGACTTTCTACAAATGCAATAAATATCAGGTCTGTTGTATTTTCATAACAATGCAGTGCACATATGACGTTAAAGTAAGAAAATCTAGGTCCAAAGTTTTTCTTAGTAAGCTTTTAAGGCTTAAATGAATATGTATTCACTTCCAATGAATAATAACCATAAGTGTTGTGCGAATGATAAGTTCATGCAATTTCATCTCAATTATCCTCTTTAGACTGATGTAAGAGAACTTCTTCTGGGAGATGCTCAATCTGCTAGTCGAGATAATGTTTAGTTTAAATTCAATATTTCATACTTAGTTCCAACTCCTAGTAGGAACACATTTCTATTACCTCTTTAAATGACTGACATAATCAAGTCATTATCGTATGTATCCAATTAAGAGATCATTCAATAACTTCCAAATTAGAAGCATGAAATAAAGATATCATAATCCTCTATCAAAGGTAAATATCAATTTGTTTAAACCATAAACAGATTTCTTGTTTATGACTCTATGATGATCTCAATGATTGAAAACTATATATACAAATATATCTCTCTTCAATAGAATAAGAGCTATTAAATGACTTGGAAATCCTTTAAGGATTTGTTATTTCTTTATGATTTAAATCATCCTTTGGGGACGAGTAGATCCTTTAGGAATGAGTTAATCCTTCAGGGACAAATTAATGCTGTAGGAATGAGTTAATCCTCCATGGATGAGTTAATCCTTCAAGGACGAATTAATCCCTTAGGGATAGTTAATTCTTTAAGGATTACCTCTATATTCTAAGAATTGCATATCAAATTTCATATTCATTGTCGTATCGATCAAGTCACGGGATATAATCTGAGTCGATAGGAAAACATCAAAAACAATGTGGGTATCTAAAAAACCCAAAACATCGCTTTATTAATCTTTCCACCTCTTTATCAAAAACATCCATTTGTACCCTGCTGAGGTGGCAATCTTGGGTATATGGACTACAGGTACATGGACTTCTGGTCTTCTATAATAATGTTGAACCGAGTATAGTTTTGCCTTTTGTCTCCTTTTATTAATTCAAACTCGATGCTTCTGACATATATGAATAGTTTCAACACTGGATCCAGATTTTCCTTTCGTGACTACGGGTCACTCAGAAGGCAAACACTCGTTGACGATATTCATAATTCTATAGTATTCATTTTTTCGTATACACATAGTTTATTGCAACTTCTATGTCCACTGTAAGCAAATCCTCATTGTTTCCCTTAATCAATTGAGAATGTATCTATTCCGTATTCCTGGTTTTGTTGCATGATGTAGCTGTGTTATTATTTCACCGGGTTGTTATCTTTAGGATTTATCTCTTCGGGAGGCGCATTCTGTAATATACTGAAAATTTCGCTATTTAAATATACGAAAAATACGAACATAAAAATCATTATTTAAATATTCGTAAAGTACGTATGAATTTTCGTTATTTAAATATACGTAAATTACGTATATTATGCACGTGCGAATAAATATAACGAACGAGAGACGTTATAATCGCACGAATAAGTATAGCCAACGAATAAACAACGTTATAATATTATAACGTTACTGTTTGTCACAACTAGTCCGATCTCTTGGATTGGGTCGGACCGCATGATGGTCCGGTCGTACGTTGGACTGATCTGATGATGCTAGACCGATCAGGGGATGCGTCGAACGATCTGCACACCAAGAACCAAGAAAACGTCGTTAGCCAGGAGACCGAGGTGCGTACCTCGGACGCCCGCTCCGACGCTCAAGTCAGTATGTGCCCGATCTGGATGAGAGAGAGTAAGAAAGAGTAGTGGAATGTGGAGAAGATTGAGAATGAATGAATACCTCCTTCACAATGGTGTATTTATAGGGATGGAAACCCTAATCGGGTGGGCTTTTCCCTAGGCCCATTTTCCTTACCTTTGAAGGCCAATTTTCATTATGTTGACTCTTCTTTGACCATAATCTTAACTTGGATGACCATCATTTGCCCCGCAAGCCTTTGAGTCTGACCGATCTGGTCGGCACGAAGGGTTGAATTCTCTTTCATCTGTTTTTGGGGTGGAGCGTAGGATGATACGTCCGATCGAGTCTTCGCTTTCTTTAGACCATATCGAGGTTTGAATAGTTGGATCGGTCTTTTCGATCGAACAGCTTGCTTAGAGGGGTAACGACTTCAGGGTAGGCTCGTTTATTGAGCGTTGTAAGGGACTCTCTGCCCCCGTGCCCCAATCTGGGGTCTTTTGCCCAATCTGGGCTAGTTGGACGGATCAGGTCTCGCTTGGGGGCCCTTTGCCCCTATTCCTCTAGCCGGGGGTAAGGTGTTTTTTGACTTGAATGTCTTAGACCAATCAGGTAAACGAAATGAAGATGTCCCCTAGTTAGACCTAGTTAAGTGGAATAGGGAACCTTGGTTCTTCCTCTGACCAATATTTGACCAACATTCTTCCATTGAAAACCCTAGTTCCCTTTGACCAAAGTTTGACCAACCTTATATATATGGAAGATTAAGGGAGGTGGTGATCCCTTTTCTTTCTCTTCATTCATAGTCCACCAACCATTCCAAGACACCATGGGAGAGGAAACCAGGCAAGGTCGTGTGGAGGGAGGTTGGTCCGTTCATTTGGGTGGCGTGAAGTGAGGTCGGACTTGGTGAGTTCGGACCGTCCGGTTTGGCTTTGCTTGTTAGAGGTCGTCTTAGTCAGCGGTGCAAGGTCGATCCGGGGGAGTTGCGAGTTCGGACCGTCAGGGAGGTCGGTCCGGGTACCGTTGTCGTGTAGATCCGAGGTCGGATTCTCCAGGCTCATCCGGACGTGCTCAATGGTGGTGAGGTCGGACAGCTCTTGGGAGGTCGGACAGCTTCCTTGTCCCGGTTTATTGATTCTCACAAGTAGGTATGGATTATAATTTGGACTCTTTACTTGATGATATCGATTCTGATTTGGAGGATGTGGGACCTGGTCTTGTGGACGTTCCCTTAGATCGATCGGCCCTTCTTGTCCTTGTTGTTCTCCCGTCGTCCCGACCTCTTGGAGATGGTAAAGTCTCTGAACGGGTAAAGGAGGTCTTGGGGCATGATTCTCCCCCTCGTGACCTACGGCTCATCGAGTTTCATTCGACTGGCCGTTCTTCAGGGGGCGTGATCGATTCTCCTCGCGCTGACCCTGCCCATGAGACCTTGTCTTCGGACGGGAAGGGCGACGAGGGTCATAAACGCGAGATTCCTCCCAAGGTCTTCAGCCATCCTTCTAGGATCTCTAACCAGAGGTTGAAGTCCCTTAGATCCGAGTTCTTTATTCCGCGTGGTTTTGCTATAGATCGGCCTGAGTCTAGACAACGGATATATACTCCGGTGGAGAGCTTAGTTCTTCCCATCTACCTTGATACTTTGAGGGCCGGACTGAGATTCCCAATTCATCGATTCCTCAGTTCGGTCTTCCGATATACAGGGATATGTTCTTCCATGTTCTTACCGAACTCGATCAGGTTGATGATTGGGTTTTATGTGGTCGCTCGAGAGTTGGGCGTGGATAGCGTGGCCATCACACCCGAGCTCCTTTTTAGTTTTTTCTGTCTGAACTACCGTGAGAATGGTTGGTATCACCTAGCCTCGCGCCCGGGTAAGGTGTTTTTGATCGATTTTAAGGACAGTCGTCGGAGGCGTGACCAGTGGTTATATGTTCGATGCACGGATGGAGCTGTGTTTGACTTTGCTACCCATTGACGATCGGGTGTTTCTCTTACCCATATCCGATCTCCTATCCTTAGTCCGGACGCGAGGTCAGCTAGATCTGTCATTGACCGTTTCATTAAGTCTGTGCGCACCTTCAAAGTGTTGGACTTGATCATTGAGGAGTTCTTGCATAAATATGATATGAGTGAGTATCGTTTTATTTTTGTTCCTCGTTCAGAGTTTTACTGACCCGTGCTGACATTCCCCTTTTGCAGGTATGGTTGCTCCGGAGGAGTTGTTGAGGAGGAGGAAAGCTAGACTTGCTGCTAATCCGGACCCTATCCCATCCTCAGAGCCTACTGAACTAGTGGGGGTCGCTCCGCGCCTGACCCAAGAGAGGAGGAAGGGGAAGGAGAAGGCATCAGACACAAGCACGAGGGGAGAGAAGAGGGGTGCCCATGTCGACCCTCTAGATAGCCGCCCGCCCAAGTCTCTGCACGTCAGTAACTCTCAACCCCCTAGGTCGGTCAGATTTGAGACCGGTCCGCCCAAGCTTGTTGCTCATTCGGATGACCTTCTAGGGGGAGTCGTACGTCCGACCGGTCTGGCTAGGGAGGAGGCTTATGTTCCCACTTGGAGGATTCATCCTGAGGCCTCAACTTGGACGACGGGGTTCAACGCCCGTACGATACTTGAGTCAATCTACCTTCCTTCCGACCGAGCTATGCAATCCGAGGCGGAACATGAGAGTTTTGAGCGTTGTGTCATTCGTAGCGCTTATAGGGTACTTCCTTCTTTTTCTTTCTTTTCTCTCTTACATATTTGTTTATGCGATTGACCATTTTGTTTCATTTTGCAGAATGTGATCGACGCACTTGGCCTTCTACACCATGTGGACGATCTAATTACTGAGAATCGCAACCTTCAACAATCTCAAGAGCAGAATTAGCTGCTTCGATCCGAAGAGGAGAGGAGGAAGAGGATCAAGGCCGAGCGAGATCTTTCGGGAATGCAGGTTTCTCAGGCAGCTGCTATTGCCAAGCTCGAGATGTCGATCGACGAGGTCGCCCAGCTACGGAGGGAGTTAGAGGCCGCAGATAAGAGGGTCGAGGAGGCTGAGGAAGATGGGTTCAACAAAGGGATTGAGTCCGGGTTTAATGAGCTGGAGGAATTCTGTAAGATGCCTTTTCCAAATGTCCCGACACAAAAGCTGGATCTCAAGTCTCTTAGTAGCTACCCGGAGTCTCGGAGGAGAGCGGATGCCCAGGCTACTGCGGGGGCCGCTAGGGTGGCCACTATCATTACTGTCGCTCGTTCGACTTAGGATGTTGCTGCGAGGTCGTTCGTTCATACTAGGGTCCAGGGGACGAGTGCTCGGGACGACTTTGCAAAGCAGCTGAGTACGACATCCTGTCGATTTTTGGGTAGGATTAACATTCCTTGCTCCTTTTCGTTGCTTTCACGGGGCGGACCGGCCTAGAGTACTTGTTCTTAGATAGTTAATTGATCCGGAGTACTTGCTTTTGAGTTGTATTGTGCGAACTTTTGCAATTCGGCGCCGCCTCCTTATTTATGCTTTCACGTACTTTCTCCTAGTCGGGAATTTTGTTTAAACCTTTTGATGTACTCTATTGATCGTTACGTTGTCTCCATCTTCGAGACTTCACAAGTTTCATGTTGGCATTTTTGTACTTTTTTGTTTTTATTTGGGTCAGTTGGGGGTTCTGCCCCGTCTCTAGACTCTTTCAACCTTAGAGCATTGGCTTCCCTTAGGCTTGTTCGTGCGGTCATTCAGCCGTAGGGGTATATGGATCAATTTCCCAGTCTTTTGACTAGGTCCATCGGTTATTTTCCCTTCAAGTCATGGCGGTTCGTTCGGACATTGACAATTCTGATCGTTGTCATAGCGAATTTAGGTCAGTTGTCAAGACATTAATAGTTTTCACATAATTCCATTTGACAAAAACGATCCTTTTATTCAATTTTGATAGAACTAGTACATAGTCACTTCAGGACTTATTTAGACCATTCAATCATCACTTCAGGACAATTTTAGTCTAACCTAGTACATCATTATTCGGATCGATCATAATCACTTCATGATATGAGCCGACTAGGTCCTTCATCTCAAACAAAGTAGAACTTGAGGTCATCCGTACTGAAGGTTCGAGGTAGTTCCTGCCCATTAGGTCGAGCTATCTTGCATGCTCCATGTGACGAGACTGAAATGACTTTGAACGGTCCTTCCCAAATTTTTAGAGAGCTTGCCCCCAGTTCTTCCCATTTCAAATTCGGCCTTCCTCAAAATCAAATCTCCTACCTTGAGTTTGCGAGGTCGGACATTAGCATTGAAGTACTTAGCAATCTGCATTTGGAAGGCCCGAGCTCGGACATGAGCTTCTTCTCTCTTTTCTTCTAGCAGGTCGAGCTCTTCCCTTATGAGCTGTTCGTTCTTCCCCTAGTCATAACTCAGGACCCGTGTGGTAGGAGTTTGGAGCTCGATGGGCACCACTGCTTCCATTCCAAAGGCAAGTGCGAAGGGGTTCTCCCTGGTCGACCGCTTTGGAATCGTTCGGTACGACCATAGGATAGCAGACAGTTCATCAGTCCATAGTCCCTTTGTTGATGCAAGCTTTTTGGTTAAGGCATTTTTTTTTCTCCTTGTTCACAGCTTCAACTTGTCCGTTGGTCCGGGGATGCTTGACTGAAGCGAACCTCTGCTCGATGCCAAACTTTTCATAAAATTCGGTGAAGGCCGAGCTAGTGAATTGAGTTCCATTGTCGGAGATGAGTATCTTTGGAATTCCAAACCGACAAACGATCGATCTCCGTATGAACCCTTTCATAACCCGGTCTGTAATCTTCGGGACGACCTCCACTTCGACCACTTAGTGAAATATTCAACAGCTACTATGACGAACTTCCTTTGTCCCGGTGCCATGGGAAAAGGACCAAGGATGTCGATTCCCCATTGAGCAAATGGCCAAGGGATCTCTATGGATGTAATTTCTGTGGCAGGTCTCTTGCTTAGGTCGGCCATCCTTCGGCATCTGCTACATTTCTGCACTAAGTCTTTGGCATCGGCTTTGATGGTAGGCCAGAAATATCCTTGTCTCATACATTTATGTGCTAAGGTTTGTGCTCCATGATGATTTTCACAAATTCCTTCATGGACCTCGATCAGGACGGACCTGGCTTCGGTCGGCCTTAGGCACTTCAGTAGAGGCATGGAGTAGGATCTTCGAAATAGGTCTTGATCTATTATCAGGTACTCTGGGTGATCCGTTTGATTTTTAGGGCTTCTTTTCGGTCCTCTGGTAGGGTCCCATGCTCGAGATACTATCTCAGATCGTCCACCCATGACGGGGAGACCTCGATGGCTTCGATCAGATTACCATCTTTCCTGGGTGATCTCACCACTTTAGTCAGCAGCCTGTCTTCAGCCCATTTCCTTGATCCGGTCGGAAGCTTGCTTAGGGCATCCGCTATGCTATTCTCCCCCCGAGGGATTTGTCGAATCTGCAGGTCGACAAATGCCTTGATGAGTCTTTGTGCATGAGATACGTATCCTTGCAACTCAGGTCCAACCTCGTACTTTCCTTCTACTTGTTCCACGACTAGTCTCGAGTCCGAATAGATCTCCATACGATCTATTTTTAGATGCTTTGCTAGGCTAAGAGCTGAGATCAGTGCTTCATATTTAGCCATATTGTTTCTCGAACTGGAGTGTGATCGAGCAAGGAAGGTTCCATCCGGTCGGAGAGATTAGAAGTACCTCTGCTCCCGATCCCTTCTTACAAGAAGATCCGTCAATGTAGGTCTTCCATGTTGTCGGGACAATCTCGTTCTCGATCGATTCCTCTTGTTCGACCCGATCTGAGCCGAACTGGCACTTTGCCAGGAAGTGCGCAAGAGCTTGAGCTTTTGTGGTAGTCCTTAGCTCATACGTGATCCCATATTCACTTATTTCTACAGTCCATTTCATCAAAGGTCCGGACATTTCAGGCTTGTGGAGGACTTGTCGCAAAGGAAGGTCCGTTACCACAACGACCGGATGAGCTTGGCAGTAGGGTCTTAATTTTCTCATTGCAATAACAAGTGCTAGGGCCACCTTCTTTAACTTGGGGTATCGGATCTCATGACCATGCAATACCGTACTGATATAGTAGACCGATCGTTGGATCCCTTCTTCTATCCTTAGGAGAACAACAGATACGGCCTCTTCAGCAGCCGTGAGGTAGAGGCAGAGGCGCTCCCCCTCTTGAGGTCGAGTGAGGAGTGGGATCTCTTGAAGATACTCTTTGAGCAGGATGAAGGCAGTCTGATATGTTTGATCCCATTCTATTTTCGACCCGGCACCTCTCAACTTTTTGAAAAATGGGAGCGTCCGTTTGACTCCTTTCGAGTGGAACCGACCGAGTGCAGCGATACACCCAGTTAGTCTTTGGACGTCTCGTCTTGTCTTTGGCGGTTCCATCTTCAGG
>JAOVYX010020177.1:0-17418 GCA_035668315.1 Drosera spatulata
TTCACGATCAAGGGAACCCAAAGAGATAAGATTCCGCCTCACAGCTGGAACATATCGAACATCTTTCAATGTTCACATAATACCATCCCGCATCCATATACGAACATCTCTCACACCAAGAATCTTACAGGCAGCATTGTTCCCATAATAACTACGCCGCCATCGGACTCAGAAAATATGGTGAATCACTCCTGATGCGGACAAATGTCAAAAGGTGCAACCGGAATCCATCACCCACTCTGAAGTAGATGCTATCATGGACTCCACGGCAGAAGTAAGAACGGTCGAGATTGTCTGGGTCTCGACAATACCAGAGTTCTTCAGTTTTAGGACATTCATTCCTCCAATGCCCCTTCTGATTACAATAGTGACAAGAGTCGGATTTCTTCGAGCTTTTACTCTTCGATCGGCCTCTGAACTTATTCTGTTATCTTTGATCCTGTCTCCCTCTGATAAATAGCGCATCATCAAAGCTTGAGGGGCTGGGCAATTCTGAGAGCTGGTGTCTCAGCTGGCTACTGGTCAAAGACGTCTTAACGTCTTCCAGTGACAAAGAATTCCTACTATGGATCATAGAAGTCACAAAGGCCTCATAACTACTAGGGAGAGAACACAACAGAATGACCGTCGCTTCTTCATCGTCGATGGTGTCTCCAACATTTTTCAAACCAACAAGGATAGTCTGAAACTTCGTCAAGTGCTTTTTTAGTGAGGTAGTGGATTCTTTCATTTGAAAGAATGGAGACGCTGTCTCATGTACAAACGAGAAGCAACAGATTTGCTCATATATAAGCTGGACAACTTATCCCAAAGAGCCTTGGCAGATATTTCCTCCAGAACGTTCCGAAGAACGTCGTCAGAAAGACATAGCTGTAAAGCCGTGCGTGCCTTCTTATTCATCTTCATCTTGTCTTCGTCTTTCATTTCTATCGGTAACTTATCAACCCCTTTCAGAACCTCTTCGATTCCTTCTTGGGTTAATAGCGCAACGACTTTGACTTTGTCACGTCGGAGTACTGTTCACCGGGACACTGTCTAAACAGTGACTATGTCCGTATACTCACGACACTGTTCAGCACTGTTCCAGCACTGTTCATCCGAGGGAAAAATTAATTTTTGTGGAAAAAATACACGAAAACTGACCCGCAAAAAATATAACTTAAATCCCAAGCTTAACAACGTTCGTTCCTAAGCCTACATGGGCAAACTCGGTGTAAAAAATAAGGATTGAAACGTTTCAAGCTCTGATACCAGTTTGTTACGAACGGGTCTGTTAATTATAAACACAAACAATAACAAGTGCGCAAAAATAAATGAGACAAAGATTTTTACATGGAAACCCTTGCGAAAAAAATCACGGGCGGTCACCGACGACGAAGAATCCACTAGTCAAATGAGAAAATACAAAAGGAGTTACACTCAAAATATTGAGAATCTCACAATAAGAGATAGAGATAATAATCTCTAAAATAAATCTCTTAAACCCTCAATGTGTTTTTGTGTATATATATGAAACCCACACCTGATCCTTTTTCTCCTTTCCTCTCTGCCACTCAAATCCTCTCCTTCGTTTCTTCTTCCTCTCCACTAATCCTCTCCACCTCCAGCTTCTCTTCTCTGCGTCTTCTTGCCTCTTCCGCCTCTCCTCTTTCTTTCTTCTTGTACCAAGAACAGACACGGAGAAGCCACGCGGACACCACACGGAGAGGAACGCGGACACCACGGAAGCCACACGGAGAAGAACGCGGATTTGAGGCATTATCAACACCTTATTCTATCAAACTTCACAGGTTTGACTCTAGTTTTCAAAATAACAACTAAGCTAAGCTTATTTGATGCCACAAACCTCCTTATGGCATTTTACTTTTCAAGCTTATTCAATCCTCTGATATTCTAGACCCCTATCATCCGAGAGATAATGCTCCAAGAGGAGCAATAACACTGTTCAATTGCTTCTGAATCTGCTCTTCATTCATAGTGCTATCATCCTTACTCAATACTTCAAATTTGCTTGGGGAAGCTATGCTCTCCTTTGTTTTATGCAGAATAGCAGCAGGAGCACCCTTTACTAACGTTTACTGAGTCTCTTCTTTACTAATCTCATCACTCAGACAAGCAGCATTCTTATTAATTTGAGGTTGCACCACCTTAGGCTTCCAGACCATCATAGATTTAGGTTTGGACCAGCATTCAGAAGTGAGATGCCCCCATTTGTTGCATTTCATACAACATTTAGGAATCCATTCATAAACCACCTCCTGTTTTATCAATTTCCCCCTTGGTGTCATAAAACTGATGTGCTGCACTAAGTCCAGTTGAGTATTCACATCCATGAGAATTCTAGGAAAAGATATTCTCTCCTTCCTAGCTGTAAGTGCATCAGGACTACCCATTTCGATTTGAACAGTTAATATGCATAAAATTACAGTTTATAAAATTAATATTTATAGTTCACGAATTTTAATATGTACTAAAATGTAAATGAAACTTCACTTAGGGGAAATATCTCTCTTTTGTGTACATGTATACAAAGAATAAGACGAAAACTAGTTATCTGCTTCCTTGTGAAAACTTGAGACTTCCAATTTGCAGAACCATGTATTTCATGTTCCATATGAAATCCAAAGACAATTTTTTTTTTTACCGTTAGAAATCCAAAGACAATTCGATTCTCTTTAAAGCAAAACAAACTAATTCACATGAATTAAGCCAAAATTTGTTGAAAATAGGCATGGGTACCAAGTAATGATACCAAGATCGTAGCCATGAGTACTCCACACGGACTCGGCGATTCTTGTGCGAAGCTATACAGCCCCCCATAGAAGTAGTATCCCATATACTGGATTATGAAATCAGATTGAAAACTTTGGGAAAAGAGCTACAAAATGGATTTGAGCCTTAAGAAACTTGATAGAAATAATTTGATGAAATAGTCCATGAATATCATGAACGTTATCATATTCTGGTTTGTTTAAGAATGCAGGAAGAATATTGGGTATTATAACTCCATGAGAGCAAAGAACCCTTCATATGCTACCCAAGTGTGGAGAGAAGACCAAATACACGGTTTTGCAAGATAACATGTTATAAAAAAAAATATGATTTGAAATAGGAGAAAATGAGAAAAAGTGTTGTTTTTTTATTTAAAAGTGATCCTGAAATACGATTATAGTTTTATTTATAGAGGACCTTAGGAGATTACTTCATAATAAAGAACGTCCTGATACAACAAATACTTTAACAACGAAATAAAAGTTAACGTAACTATTGATGTCATCGGTTTCATCCTTATTTATTTAACGTTATGTATACACAATATTATTTCTATTTATTTTATTATTCATATATATTATATTATATTATGATAAAAACTTTTAAAAATTCTTTTTTAAAAAAAAAAGTTTTAAAAGTTGGCTCTTCTGTGCTCTCTGCGTCTCACCAGTGTCGACTCATGAGATGAAGCGGAGACCGGGAATCGGAGGTCTGCAGACGGCGGCGGCCACTAGAGTTTCTCTCTATCCCTCTTTTCTTTCCCTTTTTGATTTCCATATGGGATTAATGATTAAAAGTTCTCAAAGTTTTGATCTTTTTTTTTTCTTTTGAATTGATTTAATTGAAGTCGCAATACAAATTGGTGGGCGAAAATGTAGCCAAAGTGAAAACAGATCTCTTGAAGGAACAGCTCGCCACTTTCCGATCTTATCTCGAAGACTTCGCCCGCAAACACAAGGTCGATTCATGCTACACTCTTTGTCGTTTGCGTTTGATTCGATTTGTTGTTTGTCGTTTCAAAAGGGCGATTATGGAAACTTATGATCTTGGTTGATAATTCAAGTGATTGGATGGAATCTTTAAGTATGATTCATTTGGGTTTCTCGTAATTAGTATGAGTTTGGTTGATTCGTTATACTCCATTGGCTTCTGTTAACCTAATCCGTTTCATAAAAGAACATACCTACATTATCCTATCGATTGTAGAGTGTGAGGAGTGCGAGATGTATATAGCTTTATCCCTGTTATATTTATTTCATGTTCATGATGATTCTTTTTTTTTTTTTTTTTTTTTCATTATTGATTGCGGCTGGTTCGGTTCGTATGAGGAAACTTGACCTTTGTGCTGACAGTTTTTGCTCTTGTTTTGGTGAGATTGTGATGTAGTTTACAACGCTGATGAAGTTTGGCTTATGGGTTTAAGAAGTATGCTCTTGTGCAAGTTATGAAATTGACTGGCCTTATCGGGCACTCTTGTTTTTCCCTCTCAGAATGATATTCGAAAGAATCCCACATTTAGGGCGCAGTTCCATGAGACGTGTGCTAAAGTTGGAGTTGATCCCCTAGTCTCGAACAAGGGGTTCTGGGCAGAACTACTTGGAATTGGTGACTTCTATTATGAACTCGGTATGTTTTTATCCTAGCAAATGTGATGCCAAGTTTGTGTCCAAACCACCTTCCACCTCATGTAGATGATACAACATGCAAGCAAATATGTAAATATACTAGGAAATGGACCGCATAGGTGTTTGTCATAGACAATCATGTCCATGGTTAACCAAAGAAATGAGAACCCATCACAATTTTATACTTAAATCGATGCAGCTCTTTAACAGTTTTTTTTTTTTTTTTTTAACTGCATTATGGATGGCGAATATTTGGTCGAACTCACCTTTCTTATTTGCATGAGATGGAATAGTGCTTTCATTATGTGTTATCAGACTTGCTACTGCTATCGTAGATTTGAGACTGCTTTTTTGTTGCTGATGAGGGGTTGTCATTCTTTTGATTGTTTTGATTCTGCCACTTAGACGAATGTTTTGTCTATATTAAATTGTGGCATCTTATCACTTCATCTAGACTTTCTGCTAGTCTACAAGAAGGTGTAACCACAAAATCTGCTTGAAGAGTTGTGACTACTGACTAGCCACTATCTTGCTTAAAGTCACTTTGGCTAGGAATTTGGCACCAAAATTGAGGGTTGGTGTTAGGTTGATAACTAGTCTCCTCGATATCTGGAGGGTAAGTTTTACCTATGGGTTAAACACTTTTGTCAAGTTTATCTTGTTCAAAGCTTCAATTTTTTATTTTTTATTTATTTATTTAGTTTTACAGAAAGTTTCTCGATTTGTGAGGTGAAGGTGTATATATCTTCAGGACCCCATTGTAGGTGGGAGTCTTTGTCAGTGGGTAAGGATTTTCTTTGAGTTAGTGCTGATCTAGTTGTACGTTTGCTAGTCAGGGGTCCAGATTGTTGAGATTTGCTTGGCAACGAGACCCCATAATGGTGGCCTGATAAGCTTGCAAGAACTCTGTACCTTGGTAGGCCAGAAGAGGAAAAATGCTCGTGAACCTGTGACCGAGGATGATTGCCTAAGAGCTATAAGTAAGCTGAAGGTAATTATCTTGACCTTATGTGTAATCTACGTGCTGCAATTGATGTATAGCTGCTGCTCGTTATTTGAATGAGGTTTCTGCATTAATATGATAGAGCCTGGAGCAAATACCTCTCGAAGTGCATTCTGCAGGTGCATGCTGTGATATCATTGGACTGTTCTGTTTTTTTCTTATATTTCTTGTGGTGGATTGGAGTTCTAAATCTTTATTCATTTGGAAGCATAGTGCTTTCTGCTGGATAGTATTTTTACTGAAATCATTTCATAAGCTGGTAACAGCTCTGTGCATCATTAGGGATATGTGAGGTGTTTGGAGTTGTCAAAAACTTCTTTGTGCTTTGATCAAAAAATAAAAAATAAAAAACCTTCTTCGTGCTTTGATAAAAGAAAAAAAAAGAAAAAAAGAAAAAAATAACTTCTTTTTTGTATGGGATATGTAGGGATATGTGAAACTGATGCCTGATGCCTGATGCCCGTCTTTTATTTTCCTTTCTCTTTCTTTTTTGTATTTTTTATTTATATTTCTTTTTCCCTTTTGTACAAGTACGAGTTTTTTTTTTTTATAGTAAGTACGAGTTCATTTTATCCTGCATTTGTCTATCTTTGCATTATGGAATATGCTGTGCTATATGAAAGCAACCTGGGAGTTCGTCAAGTAGATCGTGATCTTTGGGACTGCCTAATTGCCTTAGTTTTCTGACTTTGCTTTATGTCTTAGGTATTGGGCAGCGGTTATGAGGTGTTCTCTGTTGGGAAGAAGAAGCTTGTTCGATCTGTTCCTACTGAACTGAACAAGGATCACAATGAAATTTTGGAGCTGGCTCAGGTTTGTTTATTTCCTATCTCTTCAGAGTCCAGTAGTGAGAACCGGTATTAATTGTCTTCAGAGTTCTTGGGATTGGGTAAGGTTAGTTGGGTTTACATTTGTATTTGTATGGCATAGTCTATCATGGGAACTCACAGGTCTATTGGGAATCCTTGGCTTCCTTGAACCAATTTTTATAGACGATGCTGCTTTTGAAACCTGCTGCTGCCTGTCGGTATGGTTTTAGGACTCTATTGCCACTATCAGGTTATTGTTGGTGTAGCACGGATTCGAGGCCTTCGATTTGAAGTGGTGTTATTTGTATGGTTTCACTGGTTTCATATGAATGCTGCGGAAAATGGTAATAGTTGTAT
Source organism: Drosera spatulata (assembly GCA_035668315.1). Lineage (NCBI taxonomy): Eukaryota > Viridiplantae > Streptophyta > Magnoliopsida > Caryophyllales > Droseraceae > Drosera > Drosera spatulata. The sequence goes on from JAOVYX010020177.1 coordinate 6,567, forward strand.
CCTAATTCCATGCTTCCGGTGTCCCAACTACAGTTTTTGGTAGTCTTTCAGGTCTCTGATATAAGTTTTGTAGGCATCTGATAAGTAGGGATTTAAGACTTGAGGCATGAGTTGAGCTATAAATGGCTTGATCAGCTTCATCATGATCATCTAGATGTTGAGTCATTGGTAGTGAAAACAAAAGCCTATGGGGTCGCTTCTGTAACTGGATAACCAGCACTGAAATTCGCCTTTGTGTTGGTCAGATGAATCATCAAATTTCTTCATTCTGTAGGGTTGAAAATGTCTGTTATCGTGTGTTACAATATATCATTGTCTTTTCCAGAAGTAGTCTAGTTCACCTTTCCCGTTTGGAACCAGATGGAGGGATGAAAAAAATGTGAAATGCCCATGTATTTACTAATGTTCTCTAATTTACTACACGACTTGATGGTGTTCTCTCAGGCACAAGGTTTTGTGACGGTTGACGAGGTTGAAAGGCGACTGTCGTGGTCTTCTGGGCGTGCTATTGATGCTCTTGACACGTTGCTGGAAGTAATTCCTCACTCTCTCCCTCATAGCTCTTCTCTTTCTCTGTGTTACTTTTGGTTGGTCTCAGAGACTCCTTGTGATCGAATGCAGGAAGGTCTAGCAATGATAGATGACGGCCACAGGGACGGGAAACAAAGATACTGGTTTCCGTGTGTTTCTTCCATTGCCTCCATCGTGGGAACTGATGCCATTACAATATGAAGCTGTAGTCCTTTCCCTTTCCTTTTGAAGGAAAGGGAGATTGGGCTGTGATTCGTGTTATCAAAACTATCTGTTGTTATCAACTTGTTGCAGCATTGAGTTGTTGTAAATTAAATTATAAACCAAAGATGAAGTGTGAAGATCTGAAGCTGATATCTATTTATTCTTCGTATGTATCTTTTTTCTTCTGAAGCTTTATAAGGTACATACGGTGGTACTTGTTATTGGTTGCCTCCTTTCTTTCTTCATTGTATTAGCTCATTAGTCACTAGTTGCAAGCCTTGATATCAACCTGGGTGCCGTCAAGACAGTTTGGTGTTCCCCGGCATATATAAAGAGATGCTAGCTGGTGTTCGACGCAAGTCATGGCAGGCAACCATGAATAAAGTTGAGTACAAATGAAAATATCAGTTGCTGAATGAAAGATTGGGTCTAACTTTTAAGGTACCCTTCAAAAGGGGGTCGAATCTCATGCGGTGTTTGTCGAGAATGTGGACTCTACATGTCCGTTCGAAGTAATCCAAAACCATTTTCACAGATGCGGGAGACAGAGTTATCCAACTTTTAATTTCAGCCTCCCAGAGGGTATGCTTTCATTACGTTTCAATTTAAAACCGCTGTCTTGGAGGCACTGAGGATGAATAATTCTATCCTATCCGGATGAAAAAAATTGGAGGAGTATAAAAGGTTTCTGAAGTTTTACCGAACATTTCGACTTGCGTAACAACAGTCTATTGGATCGAGCTTAAAACTGATTAAAACCAACTTCATCTCTGTAACGCCCCAAAATTTAGACGTGGCTTGAAGAAATTACTGTCATGATCTAACCCTAAGACCAAACCCTGAGACTTTTAACAATGATAAAATCCAAAATTAATACCAATAGTTGTTTTAGCCCCAAACCTGATGTCAATCCTTACAACATATCAGAAGTTCTAATAGTCCGCTCATCTAACGTGTTTTCTTACTCTTGCTATTAATCTTGAAAATATTTTAAACAATTGAAAAGTGAGGCAGAAATCTCAACAGAAAAACGTCTACGGCAAAAAGATTTCAAGAAGTTTAACTTTGAAAGTATTTGAAAGTCCTTGAAAAGAACCATGAACTCTTGCTTGCTCACTCCCAAAACCTTATCTCAAAACTTCAAAGTAAGAAAGAGGTTCGATACTTGAAACACTTGAGAAGACATTGTTACCATACTTGAATCGCTAGAGGAAACTTGGTTACGTTACTTAAGATGCATGGAGATACTACATAATTGCGATACTTGAAATGCATTAGAAAACTTGATTATCTCTAGGATTCCATCTCAAAAACAATTGACAATGAAACGAATAACCCATGATATATATATATGGAAAATATGAAACTGATTTTAAATCAATTATTAGAGGTTGGAGCAAGTAGAAAACGTTCCCTTTCTCACCTCTTTTTACTCTCAAACTTCAATGTGGGTAGAATTTGTTCAACACGTCCCCTCGTACGACTGTATCTTTTTTGCTTGAATTGCTGATATATATATATTTGGATGATGCGGAGTGTTGGATTGTTGAACCTACTGAGCTCTGATACCATATTAAACATGTGGGGTTTCATCTTAAAACCAATTGTAATGGAAGGAGTACCCTAAGATCTATATATATGATTGCATTCATTTTCCAAACTGCAATGTGTGTAGAGTTTCTTCAACAACGAGTGGCCTTAAATTTGAAAGCTAGTGTATTGTGCAGCGTGTCTGATGAAACATGAGTTTACATACTTCTATCGAGATTGACTTGATCGGTTTTTGCTCAACGCGTTACATGGCTAGTCTTTTCAATACGAGTGCTATAAAGTATTTTCGATATGAAATCGATCCATTTGACCAAGATTTTGAGCATGTTTTGATTCTCATATCGAGACAATATTGGGCTCGTTGAAAAATACGTTTCAAATAGTGATCGTAGAATGTTAAATCTCAAAACCAATTTTCTGATGAATATGAAAAATTAATGTCCAAAGTAGGTCATGTGAAGACAGAAAACATGTGGTATAAGGTGCTAAACCACATTGAAGTTTTGATATGGAATGATGTATCTTATAATTATGTTGTTAGGAAATGGGTTTGACCCCAAGGGATAGCCAATTTTGTATGAGGGGGAGAACCTAAATGAGGATCATAAACACACACATGCGCTCGTCATTCGGCTCGGCTCGATCGGTCCCCCCGGGTCCATTAAATCATATATATATATATATATATTTTGGATTGATGTAAACGTTACAATCTGACTGCTGGATAGTTACCCAGTCAACATGACAGTTGGACTTGTTTTTAAATCTCTGCACAACACGTGTCATGTTGTTTCCCTCTTTTTTACCTATATAAATAGGGTTTAGACCTGCATGTGCACGCTGGCCAGGCTGAGCTTTGCTCGGTTCGGTTCAGTCAATCGCGCACGGGGTCCATTAAATGATATTTTTATAAAGTTTTATTAATTTTTTGATCAATGTGAACGTTACAATCTGATCGTTGGGTAGTTATCGAGACAATATTGGGCTCGGCTCGATCGGTCCCCCCGGGTCCATTATATTTACGTCATTTTAAAGAATTTGAGTTTATTTATCCAATCAAAATGACCCAATTCAGACTATATATCATATTGCAAATATATCTTAATGACTTTTTATCATTTCAAAAAAATCAATGTTTTAAAATTTAAGAATAAGTTGATATTTTATATTTTATTCTATTTATGGTTAAAAAATTTTAAATGAAAAAAGAGTGTCTTGTCATGTTGTTTATTATTTTGTGTAATTATATACTCCCTCCGTCCCACATATTTTACAATATTTATTTTTGACACATAAATTTAGATTTATCTCCTTTTTCTTTTCACTTTAATTCTCAAGCACACGTTCATTTCTCTCTCTTTCTTTTTTAATTTCTAACCACACATAACATTCCAAAATAGAAATGTTCGCAAAAAAATTTGGGACTTTTATAAATAGCAAAACAATCGTTGATAAAATTTTGGAGTCACTGTTTCATCTTTTTTTCACGGAGTTGGAGTTATTCATAAATGGTTCCCCTAAACACTCATATATGGATGAATTGCAAGGTTGAGGCAACCAAGATTTCACATCATGCAAATCATTAAGAGCATATGATGCAAGAGCAAAATTAGAAGCACGTCTTGATCATCCCAACAGATTCATCAGTCAAGTCGTGTTCGTCATCCAAACCCACATTATGCTTAATTTGTTGTTTTCTTATCATTTTCTACTTTTAGTTTTTTAGATGTATCTAGTTTGTTTTCAGTTTCTATATTTTTTTCTTCCTGTATGGTAGTGTCCTTAATTTTCTCTGTAATGTTCGTCCCTCCATATAGCAGAGTGAATAAGCAAGAACTCACTTTTTGGATTATATCTTTTCTATCCTATTGCATTTCACTTGAGTCTAGAAGAACTCTTGTTTCAGGTCTCGAAGAATAAGATTTATAGCCTTGAAGAGCTACCAACGTGGTCTTGAAGAACCACGATTTTAGCCTTAAACGGCAATTGTGGGTTAACCCCATTATTTTCGGTATCAGAGCAAAAGATCTATCATGCCTCCCAAGCGTGATGGAAGGCGTACTGCCCGTGTCGAAGATGTTCTCGTAAGGGATGACGAAGCAAGAGCAGAGACGACCCTCCTACGACAACAAGTTCAAGCGCTGACCCAAGAACTTGTCCGCTTGCAAACTGCTGGTCCAGCTCCTATTCGTGATGGAGAAGCCAATGTCGATGAAGAAGCCATGGAATCCTCTATTGATGAGGATTTGCGTCTTGTTCGTGGTCATAAAGGAAGACAATCTCGACGATCACCATTACCTCCTTCCCGTGAGCAAGAGATTGATTGCAATCGGAAGCTTAAAGGTGATATACCGGAGTTTGCAGAAACTAAGGCACCGGACGAAGTGGTGGATTGGTTCACCTTGGTTAACGAGGTATTTGAGCTAACGGGTGTTCCCGAAGATAAGCAAGTGGGAATTGTCACTATGAGGCTGCGAGGTAGGGCTATCTCATGGTGGCGACGCGAGAAACAGACTCGTCGCAGTGCAGACAAGGATTCCCTAACCCGATGATCGCGAATGGAGGAAAAATTACGAAAAGTGTTGCAATTTGAATCTCGAGACAATCTCAGAATTGTAATTCAGCAGAGAATCGATCAAATAACAAGCACAATTGATAAATAACAGGAACGAAAAACGACACCAGATTTACGTGGGAAAAACCCTCAAGGGGAAGAAAAAACCCACGGGAAGAAAAACTCACTAATCAGATTACAGCGGTTCGTTTTGAGATCACTCTCTCCTGTGTATCGCTCTGAAACCCTAGTTTCTCTCTCCTTATTTTCAACACAATAAGGATCTATTTATAGGTGAAATAGAATCAAAAAAGTCAACGCCAAATCTTAACAATATATCTAATAAAGTTAATGCCAGTGAGTTACAAAAGAGAGTTATACCAGAGGTTCCAGAATTTGCCACAAGGTTCACGTTCTGTTGATCAGTACACAAGTGAATTCAATGAACTCCTTACTTGCAACAACATTAGTGACTCGGAAGAGATGCTAGTCAGCAAATACTTGGGCGGGTTGCAACCTTACATCCAAGAAGTGCTAGAGGTCCTTGATATTTGGGACTTGGGTGATGCACATCAGCGTGCTGTCAAGGTGGAGAAGACACGTCAACGAACAAATTTTGCAGCTTCCTTTCCACAATGTCCAGCACATAAAAGCACGCCCGCTGCGAGCCCAGCGCCCAGGACAACGCAGCCCGTCAATCCTAAGATGCAAGCCGGCCAAGGTGCAGCACAAACAAGCACAATACAGTGCTATGCCTGTGGTGAAATTGGTCATCGAGCAGCTAATTGTCGTACGAAGTATAGAACGATAGGGAAGGGCTTATTATGTAAAGAAGTAGATGATGAAAATGACGATAATCTCATTACCGAGCCTGTTTTTGATAGCTCAGCAGAAGAAGAAGATGGTGATGTTCTTCATGGAGACACGGGAGCGTTTCTTATGATGCGATAAATGTTCCTCACGTCTCGTCAGGAGCAAGGTAATCAATGGTTACGCAACAATATTTTTCATTCGGCCTGCACTATTTCTGGTAAAGTGTGCAAACTCATTATTGACGCTGGATGTTGTGAAAATGTCATCTCCAAAGAGGCTGTTCGAAAGCTGCATTTGTTATCAACAGAGCATCCCACTCCTTATAAGATGACATGGCTGTGCAGAGGCAATGAGTTAACCGTTACAAAACGATGTCTGGTGTCGTTCTCTATTGCATCTACTCACTATGACAAAATCTGGTGTGATGTGTTGCCCATGGATGCTAGTCATATTATCCTTGGTCGTCCTTGGCAATTTGATAGGAAGACTATTCATGACAGCTACAAAAATATTTATTCTTTTGTTTACAATGGGAAGAAGATTGTGCTGGCTCCATCCAAGGAGGTTATTCAGTCCTCTCTCGGCGACTCCAGGTCTAATACTTTGCTCACCTATCGTGACTTTTGTCATGCAGTACCTGGGGTGAATGTTATATATGTCTTACTGCATAAATCTGAAGTAGGTGCAACTCATGATATTCCTGAATCTATGAAACCCTTGCTGGCCGAGTATACTGATATTTTTTGTGATGAGTTACCTGGTGGTTTACCTCCTTTGCGTGAAATCCAGGATCATATTGACTTGATTCCTGGAGCTTCCATGCCAAATTTACCTCATTACCGTATGAGCCCGAATGAGCATGCAGAATTGCAACGACAAGTGACGGAGTTGATGAAACGGGGCTTCATTCTCGAGAGCCTAAGCCCATGTGTTGTTCCTACACTCCTAGTCCCGAAGAAGAATGGAACTTGGCGCATGTGCGTGGATAGCAGGGCGATGAATAAAACCACCATTAAATATCGCTTTCCTATCCCACGTCTTGATGATCCCTTAGATCAACTTTCATGTGCTACTATCTTCACAAAGATGGATTTGAAGAGTGGGTATCATCAAATTCGAATTCGGCCAGGAGATGAATGGAAGATCGCATTCAAGACACGCGATGGGTTATTCGAATGGCTTGTTATGCCATTCGGGTTATCTAATGCTCCTTCCACTTTTATGCGATTTATGACTCAAATGTTGAAACCATTTCTTGGTCGTTTTGCAGTCGTATACTTTGATGACATACTTGTCTTTAGCAGATCAGTTGAGGAGCATGTTCAGCACCTTATTTCAATATTTAAGGTGTTCATGGCCGAGCATCTATATGCTGCACCAGAAAAATGTTCCTTCATGCAGGCCAAGGTCTTATTTTTGGGCTTTGTTATTTCTGGTGATGGAATTATGGTAGATGATTCCAACATTCAAGCAATCAAGGATTGGCCGACGCCTACCTCTATTTTCGAAGTTCGTAGTTTCCATGGTCTCGTCTCATTTTATCGACGATTTATTGCTAATTTCAGTTCTATTGACGCCCCGCAGACTGAATGCTTAAAGAAAGGAGTTAAGTGGACAGAATCTGCACAACAGAGCTTTGAATGACTGAAGCAGAAGTCGACCACCGTGCCTATTTTGGCATTTCCCAACTTTGAACTTGTTTTCGAAGTTCATTCAGATGCCTCCGCGACTGGGATAGGAGCCGTCCTTAGTCAAGGGGGTCGATCCATCGCATATTTCAGTGAGAAACTTACTGGAGCAAGGTTGAGGTATAGTGCCTATGATCTGGAATTTTATGCTCTTGTTCGTGCCCTTGATCATTGGAGATCTTATTTGATTCATCGAGAATTTATTCTATTTACTGAAAATGAGGCTCTGAAGTTCCTTATGTGCAAGCAAAAGTTGAATTCTGGACGAGCAAGATGGTCGGAATTTTTGCAGGAGTTTATTTTCAGCATAAAGCATAAAGCTGGAATACCAAACCAAGTTGCTGACGCGCTTAGTCGAAAGAGCAATCTGCTCTCCCTTATGCGAAATAGCACACTTGGGTTTGATACTTTCAAAGAGTTATATATTGTTGATCCGTACTTCTCTAAGTTTATACAGGATGCTCAAGACCAACATCATGCAAATTATAATTTGGTGGATGGGTTCTTATTCAAAGGCAATAGGTTGTGTGTCCCAGATTGCTCCCTCCGCTTGAAGATTATCACAGAGATCCATGGAGAAGGACACTTTGGCCGAGACAAGACTCTTCACTTGGTTGCTTCACACTATTTTTGGCCGCACCTGATAAAGGATGTGCAACGCTTTGTGCGCAGATGCCAAGTATGCCAGACGTCGAAGGGTCAAAGCACTATTGCTGGACTCTATTTGCCTCTACCAATTCCAAAGGCATCGTGGCTGGACCTCACCACGAATTTTGTTCTTGGATTGCCTTGTACTCAAAACGGGATGGATTCCGTGTTTGTAGTTGTGGATCGGTTCTAAAAAATGGCTCATTTTATTCCTTGCAAGAAGACCATGGATGCGTCTTGAATCGCTAGTCTGTTCTTTAGAGATGTGTTCAAGCTTCATGGTTTACCGAAAACTATAACATCTGATAGAGACACAAAGTTTCTTAGCCATTTTTGACGACAATTATGGAAGAGTCTTGGAACGAGGCTGCAATTCAGTTCAGTGTTTCATCCTCAAACGAATGGCCAAACAAGGTCGTGAATCGCTCTCTAGGCAACCTGCTACGAAACTTGATTGGGGATAATCCTCGCACATGGGAGCAACGACTGCCAATGTGTGAATTTGCATTCAACTGTTCCATAACCGTTCAATTGGTCTCAGTCCGTTCATGGCAGTGTATGGTCGTCAGCCAATGACAGCTTTGGATCTTGCACCAATTCCTCTTCCGGGAAGCGTCTCATTCAAGTTGAGGAAATTGCTTCACAGATGCAGCAGGTTCATGACAAAGTGCACCAGAAACTCGAGGCTGTTACAGCTGTATATAAGCAAAGTGCTGATATGGGAAAAGTTGGTGTGAGGTGCAGCGGAAATTGTCCAGCACTTTTTCCTCATCAGCAAAAAAATAAATAGAGTTTGACACCAAAATTTTACGGGAAAACCTCTTAAAAAAGGTTAAAAACCGCGGGACGGTTGCGATATCAAAATATCCACTAGAGATGGATTACAAATATCGTTCCTAGACTATGTCAGGGGATTACAATCACCAGGATAACTCTCACTAATTTTTCTTCTCTAACGGAATAAAATTATACTCGTAGAGGGAACCTCTCAATACCCCAAATTGGATATTTTTTCTAACTCTTCTGATGTTGTTTTTTTGTTTGGTGTGTTATGCATTTGTTTTGCCCATTGCTGCCTATTTATAGGCGATTGATGAAGCCCCTGTTTTTTCCTTCGTCGCCTTGATTTGCTATTGCCGCCTTCGCATTGTGCTCACGCATGACGGTACATTCGTTTCACAAATTCTCTTGCGTGCGTCTTCCTTTTTTTCTCGAATTCTCTTGCTTTTTTCTCCTGAGTGCGCCATCTTTGCATGTAGGTGCTTCTCCTTCTTTTTACTTTTGTATTTAAATTATGTGGACCCCGCCAAAAGGGAACCCACTAACAATTCTGCTCCTGCCGAACGGTGGGGACTATCGTCATACCCGTTGGTTGTCTGCAAAAGTCAAACTTCTACATGGGTAAGGTCTTCATCATCATATTTGATCCGTTATCGTCAGTATGGATTTTCTCGAGTTGAAATCGCTTTCGATCCAATGCATCACGTATCCAGTGATATCTCACATCAATGTGCTTCGACCTCGAATGAAAAGTCGGATTCCTAACAAGGTGAATAGCACTCTGATTATCGCAATAGAATCTATACCTGTCCTGTTGTAATCCCAACTCTAACAAGAAGTTCTTCATCCATAGCACTTCCTTACTAGTTTCAGTGACTGCAATATACTATGCCTCCGTAGTAGACAAAGCAATACATTTTTGTAACTTTGACTGTCATGAAACTGCTCCCCCTGCGACGGTTGTCATATATCCCGAGGTGGACTTCCGAGAATCTGTATCTCCAGCCATATCTGCATCTGTATAATCATCTAATACATGTTTTCCTTGACCGTAGCATAAACATAACTTAAAAATACCTCTAAGATATCTCAGAATCCATTTAACTGCTGTTCAATACTCTTTCCCTGGATTAGAAAGGAATCTGCTCACAAGTCCAACTGCATATGCAATATCTGGTCTAGTACATACCATAACATACATCAAGCTGCCAATAGCTGAAGCATACGGAATGCTCTGCATCTCCTGCTTCTCTGTCTCACTTGAGGGACACTGCTTCGTTGATAACTTGAAGTGACCTGCAAGTGGAGTGTTAACTGATTTGGACTTGTTCATGTTGAACCTTTCCAATACCTTCTCGATGTATCGTTCCTGCGATAGCCATAACTTCCTGTTCTTTCTATCACTGAAGATCTGCATTCCAAGGATTTGCCTAGCAGGACCCAAATCCTTCATCGCAAAGGATTTGCTAAGAGCTTTCTTCAAAGCAGCGATCTTTTTAATATCCTGGCCGATAATCAACATATCATCAACATAGAGCAGTAGGATAATGAAGTTACCATCGATGAACTTCTGAATGAAGACGTAAGAATCTGACGACGTCTTCTTATTCCCATTGTCCATAATAAAGGACTCAAACTTGCGGTACCACTGTCGAGGTGCCTGTTTCAAACCATAAAGGCTCTTCTTCAATCTGCAAACGAGGTTCTCCTTCCCTTCGACCTGAAACCCTTCAGGCTGCTCCATATATATTTCCTCCTCTAAGTCATCGTGGAGGAAAGCTATCTTTACATGAAGTTGCTCGATCTCGAGATTCATGTTGGCTGCTACTCCTAGCACAACTCTGATAGAAGACATTTTAACAACTGGAGAGAAAATTTCATCAAAGTCAATACCTTTCTTTTGACTGAATCCTTTCACAACCAATCGAGCCTTATAACGTGGTTGTGAGCTTTTGTCTTCAGTCTTCAAGAGGTAGACCCATCGGTTCTTTAGCGCGCGCTTGCCATTAGGCAATTTCACCAGCTCGAATGTGTGGTTCTCATGCAAGGATTGCATCTCTTCTTGCATGGCTTGCGACCAACG
>JAOVYX010020178.1:0-17418 GCA_035668315.1 Drosera spatulata
TAGCCTTGTCATGGACTGGGTCTATGACGGCATAACGTCACGTGCCGGGCATTCCGGATTTCGGGGCGTTACACAAAACCCCACGGATCACTAGCATCAGATAATCATGGTTATGAAAACCTCAAAACATGGATCCTATATCAATTTCAATTTCTATGGTGGTTTTGATACCACATGTAAGTTTTAGTTGATTGTATTTAGTCATAGATCGATATAAAACACCATGTAATTAGCAAAAACATATACACGATTATCTTTAAAGTTTTTCATAATTCTGATTTTAGATCTGCAGCGAAAATAAGTATACTATAACGGAGTTGGTACTACTCCTCTGATGACCTCGGTCGCTGGCTCGATGAAACATCTTGTACGTTCAGAACGTACGTAATAAGAAACAAGACCTATCTCATATATATGAATCCTAATGGGTTCTCTGGTCCACTAGGTCTGACCTATTGGACCTGAAGTCTGACCTACATTAACCAACCACATATTCGACTTGATTAAAAATTCGTAACCATAATTTATCAAATCAATTATTTAATCTGATTAATTATAATTAATATAACCCATACTTAAAAGAGAATATTTAAATAGATATTCTAACAATCCTCTCCTCTCTCCACTGCAAATCAACACACAATCATCGTCATCAAATCAGTGAATTACAGAAGCACAAAAGAAGAAACAGCCTCGAACACTCGACAAACTCACAGATCGATGTCGAAGACGAAGAATACGGCGCCGGCGATGATTTTCATTGAGATTGCGGTGGTTTTGTTTGCGGCGGCGTTGGAGGTGAGGACGGTGGAGTCGGTGTGGTACGACTGCCTGGATTTCTGCACCACCGGCTGCGTCTCGAACGATCCTAGGGCTGACGCCAAGTGGGAGCGCAAGTGCTCCATCAAGTGCCAGGAATCGGCGACGGCGGCGAATGTGGCGGCGGACAAGGGCGCGCCGCCGAGCACGGCGGCTGAGCCGACGCCGCTGTCGTCGTCGATGGATTCGTTGTGTCGTGTGTGTGGGGTTTTGATTTTGGTTTTCACTGTGAAAAACGTTCTCAATCGTATGACGGTATGAGCAAAGTGAAATTGTAACTTGTTTTCGTGTGATAGACCAATGTTGTATCATAATAATATTCTGTCACTTAAATCTCGAGCACATCCATCATGAATATCAGAATCCATAATCGGAATCTAAAGCAGTTTCAAAAACATCATCACCGAAACTATCCGAACCTCAAATGGTATTTCAGACATCATCTGAAACAGATGTAGAGTACAACATTACATATTTCACATCGAGCTTCATTAGGTTCGACGTTGCAAATCAACTTCGAACTCTAACACAAGCTACAACCACAAATTCCGCATAAATCAACGTGTAATGAATATGCAAGAGATAACAGGTTTGACACTTCACCGTCTGAGGTTCAATGAGTTATACAGATTACACACAAATAAGACGACACACTTCTGCTCGCAGGTGAACAGCACCAGAATCACAGGGAGCAAGTGTTATAACGAGAAACGAGTAGCCATCTTGATACAGGTGCAGAAAACAGCCACATTCATCACTGCACAATTACAAAGCGGCGAGCAGCAACATGGAATGTCGTTCGTGTTGACAGGACACTTCAAGCGAGGAACTCTATAAGAGCTTTGGAGTTCCAAGATGCCACAAATCGGGTCTACAAGCTCCTGTAATCGATGACGGTGACCTCATCCTCGGGCACATCCAAGTCTTGGTAGCTGTATGCATCACCAAGTAGACACTAGTAAAAAGACTTTTCGATGATGATGATTCAATTCAAAAGCAATAATCAAAATGTACAAGGAAGTCCACCAACTGCAATCCAATGCTTAACTAGGCCTTCCATGGAGTAAGGACACGTCTGGGAAGGTGAGAGCCATGGGAACTTTCCCGACAAAATTTGCAATAAGGTGAGCGCTTTCATTTATGAAGACTGCAATAAGGTTACAAAAACTGGGGAGGATACCATAAACAAAATGTACCTTCTTAAACGCCGGGGATCCTGACGGAAAGAGGGAGGTAAAATGATCGGAGCTCCGCCTAGCCCAGGTCGCCCAATTCTTCCTGCTGCTTCAAAAGCAGGTGGCCCACCCTGCTCTCGCAGCATACGCATCGCAACCTCGGGAGGAGCAGGAACAAAAGGCCCCAGCGGACTGCATATTTAGAGACGATTAACATAAGCTGGTTGGACGTGCAAAAATGATCAAATATGAGGAAGTTTTTGCGGAATGTCTCCATAGCACCATTTCTAAGACCAAAGACAATCCTTATCGCCAACGAAAAGTCGTAAGTATAGATAGTAACAGTTTGCCGACTGCATAGATAGAATTAGACGAACAGATAAATGAGCATACCCTGCACCAGGAACAGGCATCAGTACAGGAGGAGGAGCCATATCTGAGGCAAAGGGAGGAATATGGATGCCCTGTCCAGCGAAGTTATCAAATATTGGTTCATCAGCATTCCCCTTGTCTGGGTCATTTTCGCCTTGTGGGTTCTCTGCACTGTCAAATTCTTCTGTACCATTCCCCCGGCTGTTCCTCTCACGACGGTTACCTCTATCATCTTTCAACCGATTTTCCATTTGTGGTCTACGCCTTGGGAATTTATCCCTCTGAAAAACAAGAGAAAGAAAGCATAAGCCAAGCAACATATTGGAGCACTGAGCTTAACAAAGCAATAAGGTGAAGCAAGCATAATCTCCCACATCGATCAATTGGAGCATGTTCAGTTTTCTTACTATAGCTTTCTATCATAAAATTACATGTATGTAAGCATACCATTCCTTCAAGCTTGTTTCATGCCCTCTAATATAAGATGTAATTATAAGCATTTCTTATAATTTACCTACACAAAAGCCAGCTAAAATAAGTACAAGGTAATAAACAGCTTTGGTCAAAAATCAAATATCATACCACTATTGACTGTAGCATCACAGGTTGACCACCAGGAGCATCTGGATCGCTGCAAGGGTTTGAAGATAGTCAATAAGTGCTCATAAAAAAGGAAAAGAAAAAACACTAATAAAGGAAGATCAGATGCAGGATGGAGTACTTCATGTAATTCTGGAAGTATAGATCTTCGCGAAGTTTGGCGGTCAGTTCCACGACAAGGTCTGAGTGCTTCAGCTTGAGGTGCTTGTGCACAAACTCTGCAGCATGAAAGAGCTTTGTGCAACCTTTAGCCCCACAACCATACTTCCATCCATATTTTTCATCCCTGATCTTTCTTACATAAGGATCTAAGACTTCGACGGCAGCGGCGTCAAGCTTCTCCTTGGCAGTCATTATTTCCAATGGATCTTGATTCCTCAACCTCTCTTGCCAACGTGTACCAAGCTTCTTTTCCCATTCTGCCCCATCAGCAGAAGCATCATGATTCTTACCCTCTGGTCTCACATGCCTCAGACCCTTCGCCTCCACAGCTTCTATCATACCATAGTAATCCACACCATGAACACGCCAGAGATAGGTCACAAGAGTATCAAGCAGCTCCACACCCTCAAGGCCCTTGACAGAGGTTGAACCACGCACGATGACAACAGGGCCAATTGTACCACTATGGGATTTGTCTCTCTTCTCATTGTCAGCTCTAGATAAGATATTGTCCTCAATTGCTTTCTCAGAGTCTAGCTTCCTCACAAGAGCTTGTGCTAGCCCAACGTCCACTTGAATTCTCCTTGGTTCAGAACTAATAGGATGAGCCTTAGGAGCAGCTGATAGATCATTGTCCCTCACGGCTGGCCAGCCATGACGCCTCCTTTTGCCACCAGCATCTGCTTCGTCCTCAGAGTTTGGCTCACTTGTCTGCCCTGATTTATTCATGGATGAAGACTTGGCACCGGGACCTCTGCATCGTTGAGAAGGAAAATCAAACCCAGAAAAAACGTAATTTAAGACTTCAAAAACATTTTAGGGAACAGGCTTACATGTCGAGGCTTCCACTATGCAAATCGAGCAAAAAGTTTTTCGCACACTTTCGTGCAAGCTCGTTCCTCCTGAAAAAAAAAATGATATTTTAGGGAACCAGAGAACAGAAGCCAGCAATTCAAATTGCACATACATCATGAAAATATGCTACGCGGGAGTAAAAATAGTTAAAGGTAGGACACCAGAAATATCGCAGAAGTCAGAGAGTACAGTGGTACAAAAATGGCCAACCCCATTTGGAGTCACACTAGCCGTGGACATGCAAGTTTCTAAAGTAGCAACAGAAACTACAAAAATTTCTCCATTATCTATACTTATTGGGTTAGGAATCTATCTGGAATTAGTTTTCACAAAGACAGAATTATACCTCTTCATAACAGACACCAAGTTCGTAGGATGGTACATGTCTTTCAACCTACATACACCAGAAAATTCTGTTACAAAGGCTTAAACCTGGGAAGCCAAAATCATTGATTCAGGAAAAAACGAGAGATGTACCATTCTTCATCCTTGTGAGCTTCGAAGTAAGTGCGTTTCAGAGTTGCAATGTACTCTGACTTGTACTCCTGATATCTAAACAACAAGAGTCGAGTAAATCTACCATATGAATTTGTATTGATTATTCAATTATCACGGAGGTTTTCACTTTCTGCCTGGTAATCAGTAGTCGCTTGCAGGATTTAGTAAAATGGCATACCTTTGCTCTGCTTCTGATGGAAGCACATCATCTTCAAGCTCCTGAATGAACTGCTTATATGACATTAAACCCTCTCTACAAAAAAAAAAATTATTAGAAAGACATGTTTTAGTAGTATATCAGAGAAACATCACAAATTCACTCTCTTGAACCAAAAGCTCCTATGACATGCTTTATTAGCACAAGCAATTAATCAAGGTCCACCTTAAGAAATTTGTAAATGTACAACCACATAGCATCATAATCTCGATGACTTCTGTTTTCCCCTAATAAGATATAACGCAAGAGACAATCAGCTAACCTTCGTGCATTTGAAGCATCATTAAAGCCTCCACGCCCTGAATCCCAATCTGAAAAGTATGAAAAACCAATATGCTGACTTGTTCAGTACTAAATGCCAGCCAGGCATATGCGCGTAAAGGTGTCTACAAGAAATTCAATCAGTAATGGCAATATGACATGAAGTCAAATTGCTGGAGAAATGGTGCGTGGAAAAAATGCTAAATGTCATCAAATTCATCTTTCAACAATAACAACAAGACAAAAAAAATAGCTAAAATGAAGCCGAAACCCCAGTCCCAGCAAGAACAAGGTGAAACAGTAAACCTTTGAGCCAACCAGCAACAGAAAAAGTAAAATTGGACTGGAGGTTATTATAAACCAAATATCACTGCCCTCAAAGATAATGGGCAAAAAGGCAAAGGATACATACCTGGACTGAGGTTTATCAAAAGAGCACTTCCCAGTATCTGGATAGAAAATCACGTAATACGCAAAACTAGGACAGGATTCCCAGGAATAGTATAGTAAATGGCAGAAGAGGAGGTCTTCAATTCAACCATTTAAGACACTATTCTTACGAACTGTCCTAACATGGCACTAATAGGATGGGATCGACAAAGCAGGGGTGTAATGAAAGTGGGTCTCAAGTGGCCTTAGGTAATGTGTTTATCAAGGACTTGGGTGGAATCCATCGACAAAGCGCTGGATTGATGTAAATATGGTGGTGTTATCCCTCTGAAATGCAGGATTGCTCTTTGCATTCCATTCAAACTCTCAAACACAGAAGCCTCACTGGAATTGTTTCTGTGGGGGCTGGAATACAGGAAAAATGGTGTTTGGGATGATCATATAAATATGAGCAGCTGGTAGTGACTCACAAGTTCACAAATTACTCAAACATAGCATCTGCATCTCGTCCAGAGGATTTCAACATAAAAAAAAAAAGAGGAAAGAAAACCTAAAAATTCTAAGCATAAGGGAGCAGAACAAAAGACAGTTTGTCAATCAATATAACGAAAGACAAAGTTCTATAGCAATGACCCATATAATAAAGCATTGCAATCCAAAAGGTCGAGCAATATACCATGGATCAGCCTTTATTTTAGCACGTCACTGAAATGCTTATAACATGGAAGGAAGCCCTCCCAACTTGTTAAAAAAATTAAAAAGAGAACTTGCAGGAAATGATAAGGGTGCAATCACTGGACACGCCAACATGTAGCACACTATCACATGATCATCAGAGGAGAAAGATCTAACTCGAAAAGGTATCGGCCATCACCTGGATAGCCTCCAGATTGGCGCCCCATGTATAGACCACGAGTCCTATCGTCGTCATCAAAACCAGGTCTCCCTCCTCCATCGCGGCCATATCCACCTCCATAGTCATTACCGAACCTGTTAAATCCCAACAGATATCATTTCACTAGATGTTTTCCTCCATTCACAACAGAAACTCATCCAATCAACCACAAATACTATGCAAGTCTGGCATGTTAAAGCACGTATCATCCATCATAGTTATGTCACCAACTCCTGGCAAGGTCAGCACGACATGAACAAGACACATTCGAGAGAAATGCTCAAACGGCAACAAATTTCCTTGAAACATAAATAAACCAGTAATAATGTGATCACAGCCCAATCATTCCATTCTAGCAGCATGTCTGCAACTAAGAGCTACATTTCTCACTTTTAAATTACATAAATACTATAAAACAGTGTTACTGCATTATAATAGTCAATGCCTAGGAACCAGTTTTACCAAAAGTCCAAACTGATGCTAAAAGACTATTAATGCATATCTCATCACTTCCCTCACACGAAAGCTCATAGGAGCATACAAATACACTGGTAATAAAGGGGAAAAACCAATTCTACCAAAACTCCAAACTGATAGTGGAAGACCCACTAATGTACATCTTGAGTGTCAATAAGTCATCATCATCCATCCAACCAAATAGACAAAACCAAAACTCATCGCACACGTCGACCACAACTCCAACCTTCATCTCCCCAGTCGAATCTCACCAATCACATATAAATCGAACCGAAACGCAATCCGAAACACAGCACAAACTATTCCCTCACCTTCGATCACCACCTCCAAACCTCCCCCCGCGCCTCCCAACCCCCCAATCATCCCTCCTCCTCTTAAACCGAGGCGATCTCCCCCTCCTCTCTCCCCTCTCCCTCTCCCGCGGAGGACTCGGACTCAGCCTCCTCTTATTCTCCCTATCCCTATCCCTATCCCGAGGTGGTGGTGGAGGAAGTGAGGGAGATCGAGTCCGATCGCGGCGGGTTGGCGGTCGATCGGAGGATCTGTCTCGGGAATCGCGGTCCCGGCGGCGCGATGGAGGATGAGGAGGGGAGAGGGAGGGGTCTCGGAGGCGGTCTAGGGTTTGGGGAGAGGTTGCGGTGGTGGTTGTGGTGGTGGCCATTGGTGGAGATGTGGGAAGAGGGAAACCCTAGCGGGGATGGGGAAAGGGAATCGTAGAAAGTGAAGAGATGAGGAATATGCGATGAAATGTCTCGCTTTGTATGTCTAGTGGCGAAATTTGTAAGGCACAGTTGTGCCGAACTTGTATGGTTTGGTTGTCTCGGTACTTTATTGCATTTTTTCATGGTTGGTTTGATCTTTACACAGTTTTTTATGGGGTTAGCATGAGAATATATATTGTCATATTGATGTACAAGATCTTATCAGAATGAAATGAATTAATAATTCATTCACAAAAAAAAAAAAAAAAAAAGATGAAGAAGTTTTCAACGTGTCACTAAAATCGATGTATGAACGATTTGAAAAATATTGAAACACACGAAATCGAAAAACAACAAAAAAAAAACATCAAATTTATATGGAAAATCCGAGAATCAGGGAAAAAACTCCACATCCATCAGAAACCCTGATGGTAATCACCATAGGAAGAAGAGAAGATATAAGAGCGACGGTCATATCTCATATAAGTATATATATATATATATAGCGAAAATCATAATCTTCTAACATAAACCAAGCCCAAAACTCACATAATACATAAACACGAACCTGCATCATATTAGACAATCCGTTAGAATTCGGGGGCACTGCCCCTGGATCCTGTTTGCTTACCGAGGAGCAAAATCCCCGGCTGAGTCCGCGTGACAGTACATATCTTTTGATCACGTGAAATATTTGACAACTTCAACAATGTGTTGAATGCAATGCAAAATTATTGAACATGTACTACCATGAATCCCAATATGAAAATCCTTTTTAATCTCTTTCGAAATACTAAAACATAAACCATCGATTATAATTTCATTAAAAAAAACTATGGGGTACAAGGATTGTGCATTAATGATATATCGTGTGTCAAGTATTTAATTAACGGTTGAGATTCAAATAATATTGATCAATTATCAAAATTTAATCATTGAATTTTATCTCTTATCATTCATTTGTGTATTTCTGTGATTTAATCATAACTGTTATTTAAATATTTGACGTAGGATATGTGAAAATATGTACTCCGTTTTTCTATAAACTAATGCATAAATTGATACTAGATTTATTGCTTTTCTACGTCCATTTTTTTTTTCTCATAACGTCAAAAGAACAAATCGCTTCCTCAGAATACTGTTTCTAAAGAAATCGCTTCCTAAGAAGGCGATTTTTTACCAACAAAAATCGTAAATAATTTAAAACCAGTTTTATTGAGAAGAAATCGTCTCCGCAGGAAGAGATTTTTATTGTTAAGAAATCGTCTCATGAGAAAACGATTTCTTCAGAAATAGTAAACTAATTTTTTGAGAAAACGATTTCTTCTTTGATATTGATGAGAAAAATTTGGAAGTCAAATAGATGCTCTGATGCTGCCACCATGAGTACTACTCCACATACTTGTTTTCTTGTACTATGTAGTCTGTGTTAGTATCACTAGAAATTAAGTAGATCATATTCTTTTTTTTTAGGTGTATCTATGAAAAACAAATACATCAAGTGTTATCCAGAAAAAAAAAATCAAAAAATCACACAAATTTAGTATCATTTGTTTTTAGAAACAAGTTAGTTTGTATCAAAGAGTAAATATAAAGAGTTTTGCCATATAATAAATATCATATAAGAAGATGAGAATGAAGTGGATAACGAAGTTAAGAAATTTCATATCAAAAAGAAATGAAAAGAATGAAAAAAATGAGATAAAATTTAAAAATAATTTAAAATATTTAATGATATCACGAAGCATTAATGAGGATTAATAAAACAAAATCTACATTCTTATCATAGATTTATAAGGATTTCATATTCAATGGGCTGAACAAACTTTTGGCCCAAATAAACAACAGTACCAACCAAGGCCCAACTCACCAGCTTGCAACCTTCAGCCCAACTTCTTTCATCAAAACCCTAGCATCGTCACATAACACCACAATCTTCCACATTTCCCTTCTCCGCCGTAGCCGCCACCTCTCTCACCCCATCGCCGCTGCCAACTCCTCGCTTCTCCGGCAATAAAAATGGTGTCGACAAAGAAGTCGGTGAGATCTATCCCTCCATCATTTTTATTTTGTAATTCGTTCAATTGATTTTAGATTGTTTGGAATTTGATTGGTGGTTTCGGGTTATGTGTGTTGTTTTTTTTGCAGAAGAAGACTCATGAGAGCATCAACAACAGGTTGGCGCTGGTGATGAAGAGTGGAAAGTATACTCTTGGGTACAAGACTGTCCTCAAGACACTCAGAAACTCCTCCGGTGAGTTGTGTATTCAGATATAATCTGATTCATTTGCCAGTTGATCGATTTCTCGATCGATCAAATAACATATATGTATTTGAAAGTATGCTGTGTCAAAGTGTAGTTCAGATCGCGTGTGATTTTGTTGTCGAAATCCCGGAATGAAAATTGGATCTACACTTTTCTGGATTAGGATTTTAGATTCCATTGTTGTGTTCATTTAATCTGCAATGCCCCGGCCAATCCTCGCTACCTGTCGCGATCAAGAACTTTCTAACTGGATCAGCATTGGCCCCTCTTACCAACACATCTCCTCCCTCTGCATCTTCACTTATGCGTACCCTAGGAAATTTATCAGGACGGTTACCCATTGTTGTATTTTACTCCAAGCAAAGGACACTTAATTTCAGAGTTCTAATGTGATGGACTTCCAAAAAGAAATGTGCACTCTGCCGGTGCAGGTTGTCCCATGAAACCTTTTTAAGCTTAGTCTTTCGGGTATTATATAACCCGTATTTGAATTAGTAGCTGAAAGATGATATTTATTGTGATTCTCTCTTCTTCTCTCAAGTTAGTAGGTAACTGAATCAGAGATTTGTCGAGTTAATGTTTGGCTTGTGTTGTGGGACAATCAGGCATTATCTTATGCAAATGTGCCTTGAAAATACAGTACTTGATGTTAAAACATTTCTGTTACTATTTATAGTGGAAGGATATAGCTCTCTTCAAAATGTGTTTATGAACAGTGCACTAGGATTCTATTGGCTGTCTTTGGTGCTACGCCACTGCTTGTCCTTGCTCATTTTAGCTGCTCCTCTTGAACGTTGTTCAAGTCCAGATTCCCTTGTTGGCGTGTATTTGTGTGCTGTATTCTCTGTTTTAGAAATCTTGCCTAGGCACGCCTGAGGCGCACCTAGGCACAAGGCCCAATGGCAAGGGCCTTGGTACCCCTAGGCAAGGCGACTTCAAAGATTCTGCGTCTAGGTACTAAGGCACGTGCCTTAAATCAAGTCACAAGACGCGCCTAGCCACACTAGTATACTATTTATTATTATTATTTTTTACAAAAAGTAAGAAAATTTCTGCAAATAACGTCTACGGGTGATTTTTTTAATTGTCATGAATTCTATACAAGTTCAAAAAAACTAAATAAAATCTGATATCTAAAAATAGATCATGTTTGTTAGATAAGGGAGCAAGTGCATCAGACCCTATCCATCGCACTCGAAGTACTACGGTTACAGTTACACCATCGTACTATGGGTGAAAAAGCGGAGATAAGGGAGCAAGTGCATTAAATCCAATGATATTTGATTTGGAAACGATTGATGAAGTCAATGTGGAGAGTGGTGATGAAGAACTTGATATAGGGATCGACAAGGATAGTGATCAGAGCAGTGAAGAACTTTTCGCCCTTTCCGATGAGTGGAACGTCGTTTACAAGAGTTATTTGTTTTTTGTCATGCTTTGTTGAAGAGTTTGAACTTATGATGCTTTACTAATTCTATTTGCATTCAATATGTTCATGTTTTATTTTTTAATGCTTATTTTGTGCCTCATTTCAATGAGGCACGCGCCTGCGCCTTACGCCTTGCGCCTAGGCCCTATAGACCCTCGCCTCAAAGCGCCTACTACCTTTTGAAACACTGGCTGTATGCTGATAATGTGATTGAGTAGGAACTGATTGTTTAGATGTTAATTGTATTTGAACTGCTTCTTCAGCTAAGTTGGTTATAATTTCCAACAACTGCCCACCGCTAAGGAAATCTGAGATCGAGTACTATGCCATGCTGGCGAAGATTGGAGTCCACCACTACAGTGGGAGTAAGTTTCTCACTTTGGATCCTTTCTGAATCAAGGTTTTTCAAACTTTTGAATCGTGTTTTTGTCCCTATGCTACATTTTATTCCCACATCGCATTTGGATACGTGCTTGATAGTCATACTAATCTGTGTAAAATTCCCTTTTTGGCTCCTTTGACACGGTGACCTGTCTTCCTGGAGTGTCTGGACGTTTCACTAGATATAGTACTAACAACATCTTTCGATTTGGTTTGTTGCAGACAATGTCGATCTGGGGACTGCCTGCGGGAAGTATTTTAGAGTTGGTTGTCTCAGTGTCATCAACCCAGGTGAGAATTATTTAGCTGTTTCCTCTTACCTTCTCTCCAAGATTTAACATTCCAATTCTGAGTACTTCCTCTCTTTCTTTCTTTCTTTTTTTTTCAGGCGATTCTGATATCATTAAGAGCATGGCTCCTACGGCTTGAAGTTTTTTCACCTTTTGTTTAATTTCGGAGATTATCCTGCTATAAAACTTGCAGCATTATTGTGAACCGTCTTATGTGCCCAATGTTAGATTTTGATGTCAAAGTTGGATCATCTTGGAATCACTGTTTTATTATGTGGTTTAATGTTGAGTGCCATCACTAAGACTTTGTTATTTTTTCTCGTTATGTGAGTATTAAACTACCCGATGCCAATTTTTTGTCAGAATCTCTCTTTTTCGCCCATCTTGCTACGATGGGAAACATAGGGTGGGAATTGGGATCGTATGGTTTGAAGATTCATTGGTTTGGCTCAAAGGCTTATCACGTTCTCCTTGAACTTCTCATTGGATGTGCAACTGCGATTTTGATCTTTAGTGCTAGTTGTAGTCATGATTTTTGCCTGCTTATGTGTTATGTCGCCGCGCAACACGGTCCATTGTTGGATTTCCTTGCGCATATAAAAAGGAAATTTGGTTGATTAAGCTTTTCTTTTGTGATGATACTTTTTGCCACTTTCTTCTCAGTAATCATGATATATTTGTTTGGTTTAGGGCTGTAGCATCTACAACGAATTATGGTTGAAGTAGTCATAAAATGAGATGGGAAGTCCTATTATTCCCGCCGTAAAAAAATTGAATATGGTTTTTGTTCGACCCATTACATATCCTTCGCGGCATCTCTTTTATTTTCTTTCTATCGGTTCACATAAATACCATCGAAAGTGTTCATTGACCCTCATGTAGATCTTTCAACATTATTTTCATTCATGATTTAGTTAGTATATGGATTATTAAACTATTGAGTCACTACGGAATAAATCAGATACTAAGAACACTCCCCCACACGAGTTTCTATCATCACATGTAGTGAATCCTACATCAAACCCAATATTTTTTTTCCTTTTCTTTATCCTCAAAATATTTTTCATATCTATTTTTGTTTTTCATGTCTGAAAAACAACAAGGCGTTCCCTATCCTACTTTTTCATCAAAACATCATTTTTTTTTATATCTTTTTGTTCTTTATCTTGTTTTCGCATCAGATGTGAGATTTTTCAAAAACAAAATTGTTTTAGAATCAACCAGGAACAAAAAATTGTTTAGATGCTTGAAATTGTATTGATAATAAATGCAAAACAAAAGGTGGAATATTATTTCATCATGGGTTTCAATTTTTTCGACTGAAAGACAAGTTTATAGGATTTTTTTTTATGATTTTATGTTTTTGTTTTCTAATTTTTCTCTTTTGTCCAATTGATTGTGCTGGTTTTGTTAATTATTAAAAAATGTATAGAAAAAGTTGATAATAGAATTAAAAAATGAAAATAAATATAAAAAACTTATATATCAAATAATAAAAAATCGATATAGATAATTTATTATATGATAATGTCAAAATCTAAATCATTATACAAAAGGAATAATACTATATCACAATAAAATAAAAATAAAGATATAAAAACTGCTGAAAACAACGAGAGTTACTATCATTCCCTACAAATATGCAAAATCACATGAATAAATTTAACAGCACATCACCAAATGCATGCATTTACTTCTCAAATCAACAAGATCAGAAGGAAAAAGGAAAAAATTCTTGAGAGCCCATTAAGCAAACGCAGTGTTCCCTTCTTGCAAGGAGAGAAAAAACGGGCAACAAGGTCGAAACAGTTTTCCAGTTATCTGCTTCTCTTTCCTTCTCCTTCCTCTCCTTCACAGATTTCTTCTTCGATCGAATGATCCCATAATGGAAGGAATCAGAGCAGAAGACCTCTCAACAATAGGCGGAATCGCGACTGTGTCACTCCTCCACTCGTTCATACCCACCCACTGGCTTCCTTTCTCCGTCGTCGGCCGTGCCCAGAAATGGACCCTTTCTCGCACTCTCCTTGTCAGTAAGCTCTCTCAATCTCTCAAAGCTAACCCTTAATCTTGATATGAATTGTTGGTTGTGTGGTGGTTGGTTTGTGTTTTGAGGTCAGATCTGAAATGGGTCGGTGTTGGAATTGCGGATCGTGAAGTGGGTGGGTCGGATTTGGGACAGATCTGGTGTGGGAGTTGAGAATAGTTTACGCACGTTGGGTAGGGAGAAAATATTACAAGTGCATATATAGATCTTGGGTCACTCCAATTATTGCCAATTAGTTTTGAGTTGGAACCATAGGTTTAATAGAGGGGAAGTGTGGGGTTTGGGAGCATTGTGGGTGGGTGACGGGTGATATCACCGATTTGGGTCGGTTTGGGGGAGTGTGAGTTGCGTTTTGGGGAGGAAATTTTGGTTGAGGTGTGGATAGATTGAATTGGATTGGATTGTGTGGTGATTCGATGAGTATGGCCGGAAAATTCGAACTCTGTAGTTAGTCCCTTGGTTGTGTTCGTAAATGGAGTAAGATTGTGTACGTCTCATCCTCTATAGACATTGTCCGTTGTGGAACTCATACCTTGGTTGTTGTTGTTGGGCGGAGAATGAAAGTGTTCAATGTTGTGTCATGTATCTGTTTATCCTACATCGGCTTAGTGATTTCGAGGAGGGTACAAGGTCTACTTGTCAAAATGTTGGTTAAACCCGTGCTTATCAATGTTGTCGAGTTCAAAGAGTGCATTATCTTGGGTTAAGGTGATTTTAATAAGTCACACATTCACCATGCTGCCCTGACATCATGTAAACAATAAAACCTGTGACGGTTGTGCTATGGTGTTTGAATATGGTATGGATGAGAATCTCCTGGGATAATACTGTTGAGAGCGTTCGGGCCATGATTTTACTGTTTGCATGTGCTTGGGTTTGCATGGTTGTTCTTGATGTGAAGGCTAGCTGCACTTAGAGCCTGCTCACAAATAGGAGTGCTTAATGAGGGTAGTGCTTTGTGATATGGAGATTCAAGTTTCCATGTTGTATTTGTTAATGGTGTTTAGCTTCCTCCCTTGTTTATCTTGGCTTTTTTATTTCCATGAGAGCGCTTGATCTGATTTGTTTCGATATTATAGATCTGAAAATTTCATATGAACATGATTTGATGATCAAGAAACTCGATAGTATAAATCTAGATTCTTGATGAGACTAGTTGGGTATTTTGTCCTGTCCTGGAGGCTGGAAGCCAGTTTATGAACCTGCTACGTCAGAGAAGCTTATTTTCAACATCTGATATCATTCAGTTACTTTCCGATTGATGTTAGTGGTGTTTCTTTATATAAATGGTGGATTCGTACCTGTTGCTTTATGTTTCTGGCTCTGTTGAATAACAAATAAAGGCTAGAAAAACGCGAACCAGCATGAAAAAAGAAACAAGAGGTGCAGAGACTATTCCTTGAAGGGATTAGTAGTAAAAAAAATTTCCTTATGTTGCCTAAGTCGGCATAAATTTTGTTCAATTGAGTGTCGCTTCACCTGCCTTGCTGTTGTTGTGGATTCTTTTGTGTCAGATTTTCATATGTTATGTGCACGCTACATTAATGGATGATTGTTTTTCATACAGCTGTATTTGGAGCGGTTCTGCACGTCATTTCCACCTCTCTACTCGGAATAACAGCTATAACCATGGCAACTACAATTGCTGGCGAGGAAACAGTGCATAAGCTTGCGTCATTGCTTCTAGTGGTTCTTGGTGGAGGCTATGTGCTGTTGTTTCTGACAGGAAAGGGTGGCCATAATCATTCTCACCAACAACCTATGGAGAAAATGGCCGTGGCTGGACTCGTCCTTGTTCCTGCATTGTCACCCTGTGCCACCACCCTTCCAGTCTTCCTCGCTGTTGGCAATTCTTCCTCTATGATGGTTCTCGCCATTGTAGTGCTGCTTTTCAGGTATGACACAATGCAGTGGATCTCGTTCAATCGTCCCTTTTGTTCTGATTTATGTAATCGGTAGGTGTTCATAATTATGGCTTCATGCTCTTGCTTTGCTTATCAATTTGATTCAACTTTCAGCACCATCACTGTGATGACATCTCTGGTGGCTCTCTCTTTCTACGGCGCCAGCCAGCTCAAGTTTCACTGGGTAGAGCGGTATGACAAGCTTCTTGTAGGTTCAGTTTTATGCCTTGTCGGAATCTTGACGCTTCTATTTCATGATCATGATCATGATGGGCATGGGGGATTGCCGGATGAGCATCTTAACCGGAAGCTTATAGGGCTTTGAGCTCTTTGATCCTTCTTATCTGTCTACTGTGTTACTAGCGAGGTCCCGATTAGAAAGATGAATTTTTCTGGATCAATGTGTATGCTACTGTTACGTGATCAATGGAAATCATGACTTATTTTGGCTTCCTGCTGGTGGTTGTGATACTAACCTCATGGTTCTTCTCACTATACATTCCTTTGAGGATTCGTTCTTCTATGATATGTTTTGAATCCTATAAACTGGTGTTGATCTGGTTCAAACCACAGGTGACGGCCAAAAGCTCGAGTCATTCAGGCTGTCGTCTTGGTGACACCTGCATTTAGGTATGCAACATGTATTTTTGAAATGAGTTAGTTTTATATACGTATTAAACACGAATTTTTTTTTAAAATTAATTATATATTCCGTATAATTCAACTAGTCGATGTATTTTTATCGTTTTTTATCCGTTTTTACCAACTATGGTGACTTAGTTGGGTTCTACATGTAACATTGCCGTATCGTGATCTCAGTTTACAGAGGACACAAGATTCGGAGCTAGCAATCATGGGAGGCTTACTTTAGAGGGCGGTCTCACGATTATGCGGTTTGATTCATGAATGCGGCCGCGGGAAATGCTAATGTAGAAACTTGAGCATTCGTAATCATGATTTGCGAATCAACTTAAATTGTTTTACTAATGCTGTTTTTGGTCTGCTCCTGGCTCGAATAAATCTGGAAACCGAGCAAGATACGGCAAAGATCAGTTGTCTTTGCATGACCTCAACCAAGCAAAACGTTTTGCACAGAAATAAGAACTCAATTATCACCGTGCTTGGAACGTGAGTTGATATTTTGTTGGTTGAGCTTCAAACGATCACTGATGCTTCAATAATTAAAATCGAGTTTTCTTTGTTACCAAATGTATTTACAAAGTTACAATTTTATGAAAATTGTTTATTTATCGCTTTTATGAAGGATGACATTGTTAAGGGTTGTTTGGTATCGTTGTTCATAACTGTAAAAATCATAACTAGTAATAGAAACAAAAAACCCATGATGAAAATCAAAATTATTTAAAAATCTATAATAAATTTTTTATTAAAAAAATCTTAAATATTGTATTCAAATCAAATAAAAAAACAAAAATTTAGAAAAAGTGTGCAGAAATTCAGTTGGCCATGATCGTGGCCTGCAGCGGGGCAAGATGAGTATGTGCATTTTTGGATGTTTCTCTTCCAACTTTACCCCTACCTTTCTTACCCTATATATTTACTTTTAACCTCATTTTTCATTCTCACTTTCTCTTTCTAACCTCAACAACACATTTTCCTCTCACTTCTCTTTACAACCACCTTAAGTCTCTTTCCCTCTAATATTTTTGCAAATCTCT
>JAOVYX010020179.1:0-17417 GCA_035668315.1 Drosera spatulata
CTTTACGTCTCAACGGATGGAATCTTCAAGTCCTATATCATGATATGATTCACATATTAGTACATTTGTTTGTTCGCGTTACGATGTTAAACATGTTTATTCATACTTTTTGCAAAACCATTAGTACTAATTGTGCGTGTTTGGAGTTGTTTTAGGATTAAAACGATCATTCTCGGTCCAAAAGGTTTTGAGATAACATCCCGACCTCTAAGTCGGATATCTCGATCTTTGGAACGGGTGTCTCGATGTCTGGAATGAACGTTCCTACCTTTGAAGTGAGCTTCTCGGCCTTTGGAACGAGTATCCTAGATTCTGTCCATTTTAACCTTTTGTCGTATTTAAACCTATTACTTATTGTATACAATTCTAAAAATTTTTTTCGTAAAATTCAACAGAAACTAGACGTCATGATCTTTCCAGTGACATAAAGATTTCATCATAACACCTTACCAATAATAGTAGTTAATTAGTTCAAGTTTATATTTTCTGTCAGTTCAGTCAGTTTGACTTTACTTTATTAATTACCTCATAACTCTTTACATACAACTTTAAAACATTATTGTCAAACTGTTCTAGAAACTAGACTTCCATACCTTTTCATTGATATAAGGCTTGTCTTTTAAAACTTTCTATAAAATTTTATATAAAACAACAAATTCATCTCTGTAATCAGTTTTTATAGATTAACATATACGTACATTTTGATTTATAACTTAAGATTCTCATCTCTGAATCATGATTATAGAAACTAAACGTATGACGATTCAAGATATATTAATATCATAATTTATTAAAGAGTGCATAATTTTTCATAAAATCTCTAACCAAAAAGATTACTTTCTCTCAATGGTGATAAAAATGTCCCGAAACTTCAATAATTTTTTCAGATTTACTGGCCTGACTTCAAATGCACATAACTTTCTCGTTTCTTAACCAAATTTGGTGATTCTTGATTCATTGGAAACTTCAGGAAGTCCTTTACAACTTTGTTTTAAGACTGATTTGTTGAATCGGGCTCTAACTAGGGTCAAAACGTGTTCTAATATCGAATCTCAAAGCTGTCCAGAAACTGATATGGTTAGTTTGCTAATTTTCATGTTTTACCCAATCAATTCAATCCCAAATGAACTAAACCTTCATAAACATAAAAGTTATTTAGTTCTTGTCATGTTTGTTCAGTTTTAGGCTTGTTTGATACATAAAATGATAGGTTTTCGGGTCTCACGAGTATAACTTGTCTTTTAGTTTATAAACGCATTTCAACCCTCCGTGACTTGTTTTTCTTATCGTTTTTTTTTTTTTTTTGTTATTAGCTACAAATGGACTGTATGAGATTAAGCTATGAGAGTCGCAGCGCTTACCCTCTTGTTAAAACGATTTTGAGC
The DNA here is from genome assembly GCA_035668315.1 of Drosera spatulata. Lineage (NCBI taxonomy): Eukaryota > Viridiplantae > Streptophyta > Magnoliopsida > Caryophyllales > Droseraceae > Drosera > Drosera spatulata. The sequence goes on from JAOVYX010020179.1 coordinate 1,386, forward strand.
CGGATTTGACTTGGTATCGCTAGCTCGGTTTCACTTTTTCTTGTTTTGTGGCTCGTGTCCCCCTCTCCCGATCTATTCTCCTTTCTCTGATGATGATCCTTCCTGCGTCTTTGCCTTCTTTACCACCTTGTTGTGTTATTTGAGTAAAAAAAAAACAATAAGGAGAAGAGAGAATAAGAGAAAGAAGAGAGGGAAGTGAAGAAGAGAGTGAGGGAGTCGTGGTGTTGATGTTGGGTGGAGAAGTGATGGGCTTGATAGTGGAGTGGATGTAGTGGGTTCGTGGTGGAGTGGGTGTAGTGGCCTTGGTGGAAGAGTTAGGTGTAGTGGGCTTGGTGGTGGAGTGGGTGTAGTAGGAGGAAAAAAGAGGGAAAGAAGAGTTGGTCGGGTAATTCAAAAAGCATCCTCGTTCCGTTTAATCGTAGGACCAGTTAATCTCACATCTCCCACAGCCTTCGCTCAAATTTTACCACCACGTTCGAAAAATCATGTTATTAATTAACATATAATTTTTCAAATTTTTTCGCGACAAAAGTTATCCCAACTTCGTCACAAATTTTAAAGTTATGAGCGTAACTTTACGTCTCAAAACATTGAAACGAGATTCGTTTTTTACTCTTAATTTATTACAAAAGAGGAAATATATATTTTCGTTACGTTTATTAATTTTCGAACTATTATTTGATCATAATTTTATATTTATTTGATCGAAATTTTCTGGGGTTTTACATCCTCCCCACCTTAGGATGTTTCGTCCCCGAAACATGAGTCGAGTGCTTTAAGAGTCAAACAAATACGGATAATGCTCTCGCATCGTTTCTTCAACTTCCCAGGTTGCCTCTGAAGTCAAGTGATTTGCCCAGAGCATTTTCACCAATGCTATTGTTTTATTCGTGAATATCTTGAACCGACGATCAAGGATTTCTTGAGGACGTTCCTTGTATGTCATTCTCTCAATCAGTTGCACGGGATCATACTGGATGATATGGTTCAGGTCCGGTACATACTTACGAAGCATCGACACATGGAACACATTATACACCGTAGACAGACCAGTTGGCAAAGGTAACTGATACGCTATTGCACCAACCCTTTCCAGAATTTCAAATGGCCCAATGTAACGAGGACTGAGCTTTTCCTTCCTGTCGAAACGCATAACATCTTTGGTTGGTGATATTTTCAGAAAAACATGATCACCGACCTCAAATTCCAAAGGTCTGCGTCTTATATCGGCGTAACTCTTCTATCGATCTTGAGCCGTTTTCATCCTCCCTTGAATCAACTTCACTGTATCAGCTAGTTTTTGAACCATTTCTGGTCCTAGTTGAACCACATCTTGAATGTCATTCCAATACACCGGTGTTCTACACTTCTGGTCGTATAATGCTTCAAATGACGCCATATCGATACTGGAATGATAGCTATTGTTGTACGTAAACTCGACCAACGGCAAATGGTGATCCTAAGAGCCTTGAAAATCGAGAACACACGCTCGCAACATATCTTCCAAAGTCTGTATTGTACGTTCCGTTTGACCATCAGTTGCTGGGTGAAAGGCAGTACTGAAGTTCAACCGCGTACCAAGAGCTTCTTGCAAACTCTGCCAGAACCGAGATTGAAATCTCGTGTCCCTATCAGATACTATTGTGTTAGGAACTTCATGAAGTCGCACAATAGTCCTTATATACTCCTGAGCCAATCGTTCAACACTCCATCTGTTCTTGACTGGTAGGAAATGTGCGGACTTTGTCAAGCGATCCATAATCGTCCAGATGGAGTTCAGCTCTCCAACCGTGCTAGGAAGACCCACCATGAAGTCCATGGATATCGCATCCCACTTCCATATTGGTATCTCCAGCGGTTGAAGTAATCCACCCGGTCGTTGATGTTCAACCTTCACTTGCTGACAGACCAGATATTTGCTGACAAAGTCAACAATCTCCCGTTTCATATTGCTTCACCAATAACACTTCCGCGAATCCTGGTATATTTTACTACCCCCTAGATGAACGTAATAAAGGCTTTGGTGAGCTTCCTCCAAAATCTTCATTTTCAACACCTCATCATTGGGTACACAAATTTGATTCTGGAATCGCAGTGATTCGTCTTCATGAACCACAAACCCCGCTGTTATTCCCTTGTGAGCTTCTTTCCTTACCTTTTGAAACGCAGCATCAGTCAATTGTGCTTGAGCTATCTCCTCGTGGAGGTTTAACCACACTTGTATTTTAGAGAGTCTTTCAGTTGCTGTCCCAGCATGAACCCCGATCTCCATCTTACGAAACTCATTAATTAGCACATCCTGGGTAATCCCCATCATATGCAATTCCTTTCGTACTCCGAAGCTTTCTGCTTAGAGCATCGACCACCACATTCGTCTTTCCTGAATAATACTGAATATCTATATCATAGTCTTTCAGCCTTTCCTGAAGTGTAAGCACCGGAGTTGAGGTAAGACGTCTCTTGAGTTCTTGAAATGTCTTCTTACAGCTTTTCGATCAAACAAACTTCGTATTCTTCCTCGTAAGACTAGTCAAAGGCATGGCCAACTTTGAAAAATCCTCCAGAAACCGACGGTAGTAATCTGCCAACCCCAGAAAGCTTGTGATCTCTGTCACACTTGTAGGCCTAACCCACTACAACACTACTTCGATCTTTTTCGGATCGATCTTAATACCTTCTCCCGAGATCACATGTCCCAAGAAGACAACTTCTTCCAGCCAGAACTCGCATTTCTTGACTTTTCCATAAAGCTGATTTTCTCTAAGGGTTTGCAGGACAGTTCGAAGGTGACTCTCGTGATCTTGTGGAGTTTTGGAGTAGATTAAGATATCATCAATGAAGACGACAATGAACTGATCAATATAGGGTTTAAAGACCCTGTTCATAAAATTCATGAACACAACAGGCGCATTAGTGAGTCTGAAAGGCATGACAACGAACTCATAATGACCATACCGTGTTCGGAAGGCTATTTTTGGAATGTTTGTGGATTTGATGCGTAGTTGATGATAGCATTTAATTAGTTCAAGTTTATATTTTTTGCTACTTCAGGCAGTTTGACTTTACTTCATTAATTAGCTCATAACTCTCTACATACAACTTTAAATAGTTATTGGGAAACTGTTTTGGAAACTAAACTTCCATACCTTTTCATTGATATAAGGCTTCTTATATAATTTTATATAAAGCAACAAATTCATCTCTGTAATCAGTTTTTACAGATTAACATATTCGTACGTTTTGATTTATAACTTAAGATTCTCATCTTTGAATGATGATTTATTAACTTTTATAGAAACTAAACATATGAGGATTCAACATATATTAATATCATAATTTATTAAAAAATGTATAATTTTTCATAAAATCTCTAACCAAAAAAATTACTTTCTCTCAATGGTGGTAAAAATGTCCCGAAACTTCAACAATTTTTCCAGATTTTCTGACCTGACTTCAAATGGGCATAACTTCCTCGTTTCTTAACTAAATTGGGTGATTCTTGATTCATTGGAAACTTCAGGAAGTCCTATACAACTTTGTCTCAAAACTCATTTGCTGAATCAGGTTCTAACTAGGGTCAAAACGCGTTTTAATGTCAAATGTCAAAGCTGTACAGGAACTGATATGGTTGGTTTGTTAATTTTTCATGTTTTACCCAATCAATTCAATCCCAAATGATCTAAAGCTTCATAAATATAACATTTATTTAGTTCTTGTCATGTTTGTTCAGTTTTAGGCTTGTTTGATACATAAAATGATAGGTTTCCGGGTCTTACGAGCATAACTCGTCTTTTAGCTCATAAACGCATTTCAACCATCCGTGGCTTGTATTGCTTACCGTTTTTTTTGTTATTACCTACAAATAGACTGTATGACTCTAAGCTATGAGAGTCGCAGTGCTTATCCTCTTGTTAAAACGGTTTTGAGACGGGTTTGACTTGATATAGTTAGCTCGATTCCACTATTCCTTGTTTTGTGGCTCGTGTCCCCCTCTCCCGGTCTATTCTCCTTCCTCTGATGATGATCCTCCCTGCGTCTTTACCTTCTCTACCACCTTGTTGTGTTACTTGAGCCAAAAGATAAACAAGGAGAAGAGAGAACAAGAGGAAGAAGAGAGGGAAGTGAAGAGGAGAGTGAGGGGTATTGGTGTTGATGTTGGGTGGAGAAGTGAAGGGCTTGGTAGTGGAGTGAGTGTAGTGGGCCTGGTGGTGGAGTGGATGCAGTGGGCTTGGTGGAAGAGTTAGGCGTAGTGGGCTTGGTGGTGGAGTGGGTGTAGTGGGAGGAAAAGAGAGGGAAAGAGGAGTTGGTGGGATAATTCAAAAAACATCATCGTTCCGTTTAATCGCAGGACCAGTTAATCCCACATCTCCCACAGCCTTGGCTCAAATTTTACCATCACGCTCGAAAAATCATGTTATTAATTAACATATAATTTTTCAAATTTTTCCGCGATAAAAGTTATCCCAACTTCGTAACAAATTATAAAGTTATGAGCGTCACGATACGTCTCAAAACTTTGAAACGAGATTCGTTTCTTACTCTTAATTTATTACAAAAGAGAAAATGCATATTTTCGTTACGTTTATTAATTTTTGAAATATTATTTGATCATAATTTTTATATTTATTTGATCAAAATTTTCTGGGGATTTATAGTTAGGCAAAAACTATACTTTTTGTCTTAGTCATAAAAATTAAGTTAAGTTCACTTATACATCATTAGTTTAGATACTTTTGATGCACTTAATCATAACTCAGAATATTACCTTTCTAACGAAATTTACATCTCTTTGTAATATCAGATTATCTTTCACACATAAGCTACATCTTGCATTAAATCTTAGATCGCACTTTTCCTTCAAGTCTTACTCCTGTAACAAAAAGAAAAAGAAAGACACAAAAAAATAGTAACCGCGAGCTATAGGAACTCAATAACGTGTTGGTCCCCTTACCAAGGATTATACGAGAGAAGAAGGTAAGAAAAGAAAAGGGAAATGATCACTTGGATGTTTTGTTCCAACACTCTGAAATTATCATGTTAATCTGACATTCATAATTATCATCACAAGCATACCAATAATTCACCCTAGTTAAATAAGCATACTTCACACCATGCAACAACGTTTGAAACTAAGCATCCATCGACACTCCAGACATTATCAACGTCATTTACTAGCGTCATACCCTTTATGGTATGACAGTCAAGACCTAAAATATCAAATAAACTGAGATAATGACACTATGACACGATATATTCACAGACCAAGTCTTACGCACTGCTGCACTCAATAGATCATTTAAGATTTTATTATACTTATCATTATATCAATCACACAGAGACGATATAATTGTGTCTTTGACGGGACTTATTCAATTTCATAAGTAAGCGTTCTTCACCTTTAGCAAAAGGGATGTTCGTGAAAGGGAATCAGCCAAATCGAAACCCAGGGTCTCCTACGGTGAGATACCTTCATACCAAAACGACCTCACAAGGTCGATGAAAGAATGTAACCAGTAAATCACTGTATAACACATGTAAGAGACAACGCTCTTTATATTTTATATCACGGAGTTATCTCATCAATTTATGGATTTACACTCCTTTCACACATTCACCCTCATTATATCAGCAAACAAGACATAACACATATCATACAACAATACTCCACAACACTCAGTATTTAGCACACATCACATATTAATTGTAGTCAGTATTTTACGTCAGTCACATTTAGTCATTACGTCCAAAGATTTCAATGCATATTATTATACTCACGCAATAATAACACGCATCGTCACACATAATAAATCTAAACGTTATCTTTTATCATACTTTTTCACATGCACATACTCAGCCTCGTCCTTAAGTGACAACGAATAGCGTCTTCAAATCCTATAATATAATAGGATACGCGTATTAAGGCATACCATATTTTGATCATGATTTTTTACAAACGAATTTTATAACCTCATTTGTATAAATTACAACGTTCAATGATATATTATTTTTATTATTATTTGAGAAAATAAATTATCTCAAATTTTTTAGATCTTTATCGATGATCTTTCAAAATAAAAAGGACAATCAAGGCTCAATTTTAAAGAAGCAGTTTAAACGTGGGAATTATTTTGCTCGACTTCAGAAAAGTGCCAGATAAATTTAAAAAGGAGGAATGTTTAGGACAGTATTTTGTGTAGTCTCTTTTACGTATTTTTCCTCTCCTCCGTTGGATCTGAGTAATTATCATAATAAAACATGAAACCTATAAAAATCAAAGGAGAATTCTCATGAGATATCGTTTCAAAGTTTATTTTTCCCCAAGCTACCTTCTATAGAGATTTGATGATGAAGTTTGAGAAACTTGTCAGTAAAAGTGATACCTTACGAGTAATTAAAACTTTTATGTGATACCTTTTCAAGACAATATCACAAAGAAATTATCACAAAAATTTTTCATGATTGGATGTGAAGAGTTTTCGATCAACCATACAACAATTACATACTTATTTAAATATGAAAAAAAAAGTGAAAAAAAAAAGTAATGGCAGTGGCTAGCATTCCTCAGAAATCAGAATATTACTAAAAGAGAGTATTCTCTAAAAGCTTGAAAAAAAAAATTGTGGGGGTGGGGGTAGTATTCTTTAGTTTTGTTATTAATGGATTAAATCCTTGCAAAGTGTTATATTTTTTTCATCCCAAATAAATTATGACACATTATTAAAAATTAATGTTCCAAATAAATTACGAAGTTTCCATAAAAAGCAACCTTAAAAACTTAAAAAATCCAAAATATCCCTATTTTATCATTAATTTTTCTCTCTTCACCCATTCACACTTTCCTCTTCATACACACAAGAATAAAATGGTAAAGATTTACAAAATCAACACATTTTTTTAATTATCGTGTCAAGTTAACCTTTCGCAATTCATTTCGATTGGAGGGAGTACATAAATTTTAATTTTGTTACACTGTTTTGAAGAAGTAGAATTTATCAAGTTATATATTCTCTTCGTCTCGAATAAATTACGAAAGTTTGACTTGAAACGATTATTAATATATATGTTAACTTTATGTGTGTGAACAATTTTGCCCTTGAGGGTGTAGAGAGAAGATTATAAGTGAATGCGAAGAGAAAAAATAATGATAAAAAAGATGATGTGATATAAAGTAGTGGTGCTTTGGACTTTTAACCATCAAATAGTTGTCTGTTGCAATTTATATGAGATATCCATTTTTAGTAATATATCGTAATTTATCTGGGATGGAGTGAGTATTGAATTATACTCTTTCTGTTCCATAATATATATAACATTTTTTTTGTCCAAATTTATTTACAACCTTTCCTTTTTAGTCAATGTTTAATTTTAAAAAAATTACATCAATCACTGTTTCTACAGTACATTCATTATTCATTCTCACAACAACCTCACTACCCTACAAAATATTTTTTTCTTCATCAAATTCCACGAAAATTCAACATACATAGAAATTTTCGTATCGAATCAAATAATTATAATTATTATAAAATAAAAGGAGTAATTACAATCGTCATGAGCTAAAGGAGTAATAATTTCGACTGAATATTGTGTGGTGAATGTTGATGACTCGAGAAATTGAGTGTTGAAAAGAAGAGAGGATAGATGCGTTGAAGTTGAGTTGTATTCTAGCTACAGCTTTGTGATTGGTGATTGGTGATTTGCACTACTATGCGAAAGGGATGAAATATCAGTACAGTGACATGCCAAATTTTGTAAAGATACTTCCATAAATGGGATTATACTGTATTATGTGTTCAACGCACATAGTCTATTGAACCAGTCTAATAATGTTATGTGTATAGTTTCTTGATATAGGTTTGTTGTGTATACTGCTTGTGTCTATGGTAAGGAGCCTCGTATGTTCAAGTGTCGTCGTTAAATCGTTTATCTTCTAATTTGATCCATGCCATAATTTGGAATTTCATTGTCACACGCGTCAAGGACATTTTCCGTGGCTTGCTTTCGGGTCAAGATTTATTTTCCAAATGGAGTTGCTTCCGGTGTGATGCACATTCATTATGAACATAATAAAATCTATCATATGCACGACGACTTGGCACCAGGAGTTTGTTCTCTATATTCTCAGATCTATAACTTCCGCAACATTTTGACTTGACATAAAAGTTTAGGAGTGTATTAAATTTTGTGTATTTTATCAATCTACTATGTGAAAGTAGAAAGTAAAAACGTGAGAGAAAAGCGATTATGAGTTGAACGGATGGAAAACAAAGAAGGATAATTTTGTATTTTTGACCACTTGATTTTTCTAAATAAGAAAACCTTGTAAATTTTTTGAACTTCCTTGTTTGATTAAACGATGTAATTATTTTGGGACGAAGATAGTATAAGTTTTTGTTAATATATGACGCATAATAAGATTCTATGACAAATAAAATTGAAAAAATTATCCGAAGATATCATGCCTAAATTAAATCCCTTAAAGTATCTCGCCTTTTTTTTTCCACTAAAATACTACATGTCGATTTTTTTCAGTTTTTTTTTCTTCCAAAAACCGTATCATTTGTAGATTTGATTGCTTTTATAAGATTTGATAATATTTTATTTCCGTTTTTAAGGTACCAAATCGATCAGTATTTACTAAATGTTCGGGTCCTCGTCAATATTAGGCTCTTATCTTGTTGATTGCGTTTGTCATTCTTCAATTGCTCTTTGATATGATGACTTATTGTTGAATAGATTAAATGAAAGTTCCGAGGACTCAACTGGATTTTCACCACGGGACTGCCGACCTTGCCTATGGCTATGAGGAACTCTTATCTTGTTGATGGCAATTCGGAATTGCAGATGATTCGTGTTCGGGTCATCGTGATTTGGTGGCGATTTGTTTGCAATTTGCATGCTGTTTCATGCGTGGTTTAAAAACCATGGTTTTGGTTAATTTAGTATGTCCTGGACACCACTGGTGGTGTTCGAACGTTTTAATGTGTATCATCATCCTTGTAGTTAAATTTCTAAACCTTAAAATGTGACGGTCTCTTGTTCTATCTCTTGTCGTCATTAGTTTGTTGTCATCCTTAGATCATCCTCTTTAGTTCGTTGTCGTTGTTGTCGGTTCGTTGTCTAGTCGTTGTCATGATCGTTGTGAGTCGTTGTCGTCGTCGTCGTTAGTTCGTCATCATCGTTGTTAGTTAGTTAGTTGTCGTTGTCCTCATCGTTAGTTCGTCGTCAAGCAATCGTCATCGACAGTTCGTCGTCGCTAGTTCGTCGTCATCGCGAGTTCGTCAACATCATCGTCGTCATTGCTCTCGTCCTCCTTATCGGTCGTTTGGATTTTAGGAATTAAATCTTGCATGGAATAATTGTATTAGAAAAAAGGGTCTCTTTATTGATTATGGTGTATCTAATGGGAATGCGATAATAATGCGATACAATGGGGTACTTTTGTGTAATTAAAACTGTATAGGTACCTTCAAGAATTCTCCCAATAACATTCTAATTCGATGTATTTATTATTCCTTTCATTTCATATTAATTATTTCCTCCATTCAAGTTATGTTTTTTTAATAAAATTATTATGAAACATCAAAAATAATTTAAATTACAATTATAATCTAAGATCAATATAAAATTAATATCACATTATTGTTTAGTAATAATAAAAATTAAAGTATCGAAATATGTAAAGAATATTATAATTATTGTATAATGTTGCAAATAATATGAGACGAATTGATTATTATTTTTGAATATTATTTTTTCAATATGATTTTTGAATACTCCCTTCGTCCCAAAATTATTACAATATTTACTCTATGTACGTAAATTTAGGTTTACCTCATTCCTTTCTCTATTTCAATTCTCAACTACATAATTTTTCTTTTTCCATCTTCCTAACCACGATATAATTATTTTGGAACGTAGATAGTATTATTTAGTTGGAAAAAAAGGATTGATTGAAAATCAACCTTATTGGTTACGGCCATCTCATAAAATTAATTTGTTTTTTAATTTAAAATTTCAAAATATTTTTAAAATAATAGTTATTTTTAAATCAGCCCTACATCCCTTATTTAATTTGTTTTTTAAATTTTTTTTGAGAAATTTTATTTAGTTTAATTAATTTATTTATTTGTTTAAATTCCGAAGAATCGCAGAGTTAGAATCAGGAATCAGGATCTCACTTGAAGGGGTTGATTGCACCATGAAGAAGCCGCGGCGGCCTGCCCACACCCGACGCCGCCATGGTTCGCACTGCGCCGCCGCGATTTGACGTCGATGAGGTTTTCCATCGCAGATACACAGCCACCGGAGAAACAACTTGACGCCGTTGTCGATCGTCGCGGTGTCGCCGCCGCCATCACGGAATGACAAAACTAGGGTTTCTTGTCCCTCGATAAGTATCGGTGCATTTGGGCCCCATTTGGTGAAATTTGGTTTTGGGCTGAGTATGTTTAGGATTTGACGTCGTTGGTTTTGGTGGGCCAGTGTTGGTAATCAGTTTGATGTTTTGTTGGGTTGTTTGCTTCTTGGGCCAACTGGTCCAGTGCTATCTCCCCATGCGGATGATATTGGGCCTTATTGGACCACTGTTTGGGCTTTCACATGTTAGGCGTTGGTTTTTGTTACACGAGAAAATGTTAAAGCAAAATAAAGTATGAAACCCATGTAATCCCGTTACCAGTTTAGTATATATCGTTGTATATGTATTTTGCACCAAAGTTTGTCAAAATCTCTATGTGAGTTCAATTCTAAGTGTAGTTTAGTCTTCAAAACATGCAAAATATGTTGATATTGCAGCTGGACTGCTGTTTCTCTAAGATGGTATGAAGTTGATAGATATTTTCCATCGTTGGTTTTTACTCTTTTCCTGCATCTTGCGTTGCAGTCCATCGTTGCTGCTAATCTATGCCAGATATCATCTCTTCAGTTTCCAGTGCTTCGAGCTCGACATCCTCTGAACATAGTGGTGCTTGCAGAGAAGAACCATTCTTAAAACACAATGTCTCCTGGCATCACTATTTCTATCCAGTAGCTTTGTCTGATGATCCACAAATTAGTCAATGCTGGAGTGCTAGCTTGGCGCCAGTGGTTGTTCTGGTATACCTCAGTATTCTACTTCCGCCATAAGCTAGAGTTTCGACAAGCAAAGTAGTCAATAAGTCAATATGATACTAAACCAGATGTGAGTAATGGTTTCCAATTTGAAACCTCGTTGACCCATATGTTTTTCAGGCCTAAGAAAAACTGCTGTAAAATGTGAAAAAAAAGAAAAGAAAAGAAAAAGATTTACTCTTCTTTGATCCTTTTCTAGATTGGGTTTTCTGTAAAGCAGTGAGTTGTTGTCTCGACTCTCGATAATGATTGGCTCTGTTGAGCAAGGATAGCTCATGTAAGCATGCAGAAGAGAGATTAGCTAACTAAGCAATGGTGTGATTCCTGTGGCACTTGTTTCCCCCTTGCAGCATCTTTCATTGTATAACACAGTATCGCCATTACATTCTCATGGCTGATATTTAAAGTACATTCCCTTTTGAGTTATTAGCCTTTAATCTTTTATAATGAATCCGACATTTGCTCATATTCGATTCCCTTTGAAATGAGATACAAATAGTAATCTTGAGCTTTCAGTTTTAATCTTGAAGTCCTGGAATTCTTTCACTTGATAAAACAACGGTCATAATGTGTGTCATAAAAAGTCACGAGTTCGAATCTTGGTTTCCAGTTGTTTAGCACAGCTTACATTAATAAGAGGAATGTCGCTCATTGTTCACACTCTAAGTCCAGAGGATATTCCATTCGAGGGGCCACATTTTCTAGAAACTAAGAGCTAAGGATTGCTAGAAATGCCTCTTGATTATCTGTATTCATCGACATGTTTCCAGCAATGAGTGGATTTGCCTCCAACATCAACTTCTTTAATGCTGATGGATTCATGAAATCTTGAGCTACTTGATCCAAGCGCAAGGGATGCGGAGTTGGGGTACGTACGCTTCTTCCTGCTATGATCTCTTCTTTCTGCTGATGTTAGCCATGATAATGGAACTTCGATACAGTATGAGTTCAAATACATGATACTATAAGTTCGATAAGGGTCACTTATGAATTATGATCATTTAGGTCTCACTAGTTCCACTTGCTGGTGTTAGCTACATGAAATCTTATTCATTTATTTATTTTTGATATCCTACATAGTTTAAAACGTCATGCATAGTAAGTTTCGTTATATTTGGTGAGCTCTTTTTGATAGCATATATTCGTCAATAATTTGGTTTCTTTCTGTTGAGTCATCTCACAATGGACAGGGATTAAAGCGGGCTCTGTTATGGTTTCCACATGAATCTTCGAAGTTTTGATGTCCATGCATTTCGATTTACAATGGAGTTCTTTGGTAGTATTGTCATTCATTTTTGGTATAAAAGGAATAAAGCTATTAGTACTATCTTGTCAATAATGTGCTGATCTGGGATGCACAATTAGCATATCACCTGCGAATATCCGATTAAGAGGGTACGCTCCTGCATCATGGAAGAAAACAAATAGAAAACAAGTTCCTGCGTTTTTATACGTGGAAATTAAAGCCACAAGTTATGATTAGAAGGTATCATGCAAAACTACAGTTAAATGGATTAGGTCATACTATAATGCACAATCAAGAATAAGGAAAGTTCAGAAGGTTATCGAGTTTATTAGAATTTGAACTCTGATCATCAAAAAGTGGTTGTCATCACCAGGCGACAAGAAAAATTTGTTTCCTATGGTAGTTTTCTATCATGCTGTTGTCTGATGTATCAAATACAACTGGTATAAGAAACTTGGTGTCATCCACCAAGCGAAAGGCGCTTTTACTCCTGCATTTTCATTGCTGATGATGTCTATTTGTACCACTAAACATTGAAAGACACACGAATCGGGTCAATTAGACTTCCCTGATTCACTAGCTAATTCTATATTTGTAATGCTTCATGCCATCATACGCATAACTTTCTCGATTATGCTGGATAGATTATATCATTATCGCATGACGATCACATCAGTCACTATATCATCTTGTACCGAAATGCATACACATGGCAAAAGACTATCATATCACGAGTTATTTCCAAGACCTAATGGTTAAAACAAGCTGCACGTAATGTGATTAAATCTGTATTTATCCTTGTGTCCTGATAGACTGCTTGTAATAGGTTAAAAGGGGTTAAAAAGACCAGCATTGGCTTTGTGATTTCTGAGCTGCAGAACGACAGGCAATTGCAATGTCCGGCGAGACCAACATATCGTACATGTCATGGTAATCATCGAAGTTCCGTCTCGGCATATATGCAAACAACCTTGAAGGAATAAGGTGAGCCTCCATCTTTTTCTTTTTCTTTTTTCCTTTTAAAAGTGACCGCTTTATAGTTTGGCTTCTGGTTGGATGCATTGGATGTTAAGAATAAACCTGATCATGCTGAATGGTAGAAGGAAGAAAACAACATAAATTACTCGCTAGACGATAAATCCTCAACGTTAAACCCTTGTATGTTATCAATAAAAAGAATTAGGAATTAAAAATACCAGCTTAGTTTCAATGTGGCATCCAGCTGGTCATTGAGAACCTTCGAATTTTTTTCAACGCAACAAACATACATTCTCAAAATTAGGATTATCTCGATCTTTTAAGCAGTCCGAAAAATGAGCAAGATTGCAACGTGGAAGCCTTTAGTCATTCTTAAACAAAGACCAAGAACTCCTGATTGAAAACAATGTCAATGCCATGCCTGACAATATCAGAGTCCTTAAAGTTGAAAGTCATGCAAGTCTTTCCCGGGTTTGCATGAAGACTGCAACTTTATTTGTTTAACCGACAACTCGCAAATCCGAGCACTAGAATCACTAGAATCAATCTTATTCCGGAATTATGGTATGGGATGATGGGTTATGCACCAGATTAGTGACTGTTCTTTAATCAAAATCTCTGGATTGGTGTTGTATATGTCCAAGCAAAGGCGATACAAGGACAGTTCAGCAATTAACGAAGGATTAATTAAACCAAAGATGGATAGAGAATGTAGCCAGCCACTGTGAGTGGAAGTTGTTGAATGGGATCATGCTGGAAATGAAATGGCCCTTTCTGTGTGCTCTTATACAAATAAAGATATCAGCTTTTGCCCGGAGATGGGAAAGCGAGCACCTAGTCGTCTAACCAAACCGAAACTTGAAAAATGTCTTTGTGCTCTCTCCCGGAATAGAAATTTCCCGAGTCTTGCCCTAGACTCTAGTATAATCGCTACGTAGCTCAGCTCCTGCTTCTTCTGTTCTCACAAAATAAGCATTAGTGCTCTGACACCAGTTTGAGTTAGCAATTAGGCTTTCAGCGACTAGACTTTTGCAGTTGTGACGATCTAGTTAGAAAAATCGGTGTGAGATGCAGCGGAAATTGTCCAATATTTTTCTCTCGTCGTGCAATTAAAATGAGATAAAAAAAATAACACAAAAAATAAATAGACTCGACACCAAAATTTTTACGTGAAAAACCTCTTAAAAGTAAAAGGGTAAAAACCACGAGATCGTTGCGGTACCAAAATATCCACTAAAGAGGGATTACAAATATCATTCCTAGGCTGTGTTAGGGGATTACAATCACCAGGATAATTCTCACTAATTTTTTTTCTCTAACGGGATAAAAATATATCCGTAGAGGATACCCCTCAATACCCCAAACTGGATATTTTTCTTACTCTTCTAGTGCTGTTTTTGTGTTTGGTGTGCTATATATTGTGATGTTCCTCCTCTGCCTATTTATAAGCGATTAAAGATGTTGCTAGAAATTTTCGCCGCCTTACTTTTGTTGTTGCCGCCTTCGTCTATTGAGCTCACACATGTCATCATTGGCTTCACGAATACCTTTGTTTTTCCTGAATTCATCTCTCGAGTGCAATGCTCCTGCTTTTTTCATTGTTAGTGCCTCTCTTCCTTCTTTTTACTTTGTTAGTACATAATTGTGGGTCCCACAGAGGAAAACCCACAAGAAATTCTCCCCCTCCCGAACGGTGGGGAACATCATCATATCCTTGTTGTTTGCAGAAATCAAACTTCTCCATGGATAAGATCTTTGTCATCATATCTGACCCCGTTGTAGTCAGTATGGATTTTCTCAAGTTGAAATCGCTTCCGATCCAATGCATCACGTATTCAGTGATATCTTACATCAATGTGCTTCGACCTCGAATGAAAGGTCGGATTCCTGATAAGGTGAATAGCACTCTGATTATCACAATAGAGTCTATACCTGTCCTGTTATAATCTCAACTCTAATAAGAAGTTCTTCATCCATAGCATTTCCTTGTTAGTTTCAGTGACTGCAATATACTCTGTTTCTGTAGTAGACAAAGCAATACATTTTTGTAACTTTGACTGCCATGACACTGCTCCCCCTGCGAAGATTGTTATATATCCCGAGATAGATTTTCGAGAATCTGCGTCATATCTGTATCTGTATAACCATCTAATACAGGTTTTCCTTATCCGTAGCATAAACATAACTTAGACGTACCTCTAAGATATCTCAGAATCCATTTAACTGCTGTCTAATGCTCTTTCCCTGGATTAGAAAGGAATCTGCTTACAACTCCATCTGCATAGGCAATATCTGGTCTAGTACATACCATAGCATACATCAAGCTATCAATAGCTGAAGTATACGGAATGCTCTCCATCTCCTGCTTCTCTGTCTCACTTGAGGGGCACTGCTTCGTTGATAGCTTGAAGTGACATGCAAGTGAAGTGTTAACTGGTTTGGAGTTGTTCATGTTAAACCTTTCCAATACCTTCTCGATGTATCGTTCCTACGATAGCCATAACTTCCTGTTTTTTCTATCACGAAAGATTTACGTTCCAAGGATCTACCTAGCAGGACCCAAATCCTTCACCTCAAAGGATTTGCTAAGAGCTTTTTTGAAAGCAGCGATCTTTTTACTATCCTGGCCGACAATCAACATATCATCAACATAGAGCAATAGGATAATGAAGTTACCATCGACGAACTTCTGAATG
>JAOVYX010020180.1:0-17416 GCA_035668315.1 Drosera spatulata
GTGTTCTAATTAAATTTTGACAACTAAAAATCTTATGCACAAACGAAACAAATATTTTATCAAAACAGAGTGACATTTGATACAACTTATTTTATCAAATGATATTTTATCACTAATTATAGCAAGTCAATCCGAATAGATGATCATAAGCAAATGATGAAAAAGTCATCACCTAATCAAGATTCTAACAACTTAGGTCTAACTACCTGATGAACGATCTATTGGACTATCATGAAACAACCGACTGATCTACTAATGATTAAGAAACTATGATCAAACGAGTATCCTGATGATCTATGAGTATATCGATACTCAGAGTTGCAATGTCAAACAGACGAACAGATCAAAACCAACAAATCAGATAGGAAAGCAAGCAAAAAATCAAGAACACATAGTTTATAGTGATTCAGACCCAAATTAGTGTTGATAAAACGATTTGAACTTGATCCACTCTTTCTCTTGTTAACAGTGTGCTACACAAGAAGGGAATCCACTAGATCACTTCGGATCACAGTACAATAGATAGAGTTTTCAAGCTCCCTCTTCAACCTTTACACACAATCAGATATCAACCAATCTGATCACAAACGATCCCCTCAGGATCTTTTAGCCAAAATCAATCATAATCGATTGTACACACAAACTCACAAAGTATGAAGACTTGCAACATTCATCGGCTTCAACATGATGTTTTTGATGAACAGATTCTTGAATCAGAGTTTGAAGTTTCTTGGAGAGAGAGAGAGAGAGAGAGAGAGAGAGAGAGAGAGAGAGAGAGAGAACTTGAGAGCGCTTTGATTCTTGCTTGAGTGAAAAAATGAATTTGACCAAATCCAGAAGATAGAGAACCCAGAAGAGAGAAGACTTATCTGATCCAAACCAACTGTTCTGTCCATAACTTCTACTATTCTGATTCCTACATTTGACAGAGTACCTGGAGACTATCAAAACACTTCATACAAAAACCAATTATATCCTCGAGTACATGCACCACTATACAACAAACAAGAACCAATTCAATCCATTTTCTTCTCGCCCTAGATCCCGCTCCATTGACTGACAGTACTCATCACAAGATCTGTGCTTCTTTCTGTAGTGAAGTTGGCTACTGCCATTTTCCTCAGTTTTTTGAGTCACGATATATCTCTTGAACCCAATCTCTTGATCCTCGAGAACCTCCTTGATCTGTTTGAGAATGGCCTAAAGCAATCAATTTTGCATAACAAATCTCATACTTGGCACAATGATTCTCAAGGGAACTAACTCGATTGCTTTACCCCAACTTAACCCCTCAAACCATAACCATTCTCACCATTTGATCCATCAATGCGCTCCACTTCTCTCACAATCACCTCTCTAAATCCTTCAGCACCACTTCTCCCCCTCTCACCAAGACCACCCGCTCTTCCTTATCCAACATTCTATAGAAACCTTCTATACATTCACCAGCACTCTCAAATCTTATATTCCCTCCCTGATCCCTCACCACCCCGCCAACACTATTCTTCTCAGAGATATTTTCATAAACATCTTGCATGCACTCACTTCTCCTGTCCAAACCCTCCCCTCAAAGCCCAAGAACTACAACCCTATCACAACCCATTTCATCCTCATCCACCTTCACCTCATGGTCGTCGGAAATCTCTTTTGCTGCTGCAGATTTCTCCTCCTTTCTGCTTTGAACCCTTCTCTTCTTCTTTCCTTCTTCTTCTTTCCTTCTTCATCTTTTACATTGAAGCTACAGTAAAGGCAACAAATTTCCAACTTCTTGGAGTTTGTAATTAATTTTTCTACTCCTCTGGCTTTTCCTCATGGGGACATTGCCGATGGCTGCCTTGGGGATGGTTATGAGCTACTAAGAAAAGCAATCACAACAGTTTGGAGGACACATCATGGCTACGGATGAAGACGAGGGGCGAGTTACGATGACGAGGACCTCGATAAGGTACCAGTAGGGCGATGGACCAACGATGTAGCCAGCGATAGAAATTGGTAGCTGCTTTGTTTGGTGAAAATTGATAACGCGGTCAGCAAGGTGGTTGTTTGGTGCTGAGTGGGTCAATAATCATATGGGGAGAATAGGAAAAATGGGTCAACAATCATTAGGTGAGGTATATTGATGTCATTTATTCACTTTTGGGTACCAAAATATATGTGAAACTATAATTGAGTACTTAAATGTGTCTTGAAACATTTTGGGTACTAGAGTATGAGTGAAACTTGTTGTAGGTATATTAATGTAATTTATCATTTTTTTTATTAGGTGTGTTTTGATCTCCTTCCTTTATTTCATCTATTTTATTTAGAGCCTAGTATCAATCTTCAATTTAATGCTGACCACGAATAATGTTATTTATGAATAACCACAAACATACTTTTTTCGAACAAAAAATGTTATTGATAGTAAAACTACCATAATATTAGAAGAATTTTTTGACCTCAAATTGTAATTGTCTCCATCATCCCATGAAAAGCATAACATTTATATAGATGGAGATGATTACTCAAGATAAGTTTTGGCTTAAGTTAGGAATGATCAAATATTAGTTGACGTGAGATTATCATGTGATATTGTTCGTAATATAAATCGCCTATTTTAATCAATACTAAAAGAAAAAAGTTTCTAATATTAGTATTTAGTGGGACAATAAAGGTAGTTGAAATTTGCTTAAAGGGCGAGAACTAGAATGACAGTAATATTTTCAATGGGATAAAGATAGTAATTTATAATGGATATATTTTTTTGTTTAAATTACCAATAAGTATCACTTTTGCAAATTATTCGCAAAAAAGTGACACTTAATTTATCAATACCATTTGTTTTGGTTTTTTTTTTTTTTTGTTTTTTTTTGTAAAATTTATAATTTTGGTTGTGCCCTTCTAACATCCAATTCCTTCCTTTTCAATTACCGCCTCATCCCATTTTATATCTTCGCCTTTTCATTTTCATTTCAATGACGGATCCTATCAGTTCTTTTCTCGTTTTTACATTAGGTCTCTTCTCCTCCGATTTCTCTTCTCCTTCTTTACACATTCACTGTTCGTTATCCTTTCTACATATTCTCTTCTCCTTTTCACTCTTGATCGACGATTTCATTCCTTTATGTTGTCAGTTTGGTACCGAGTTTAGCATCATCAAGTTCGCACTAGCGAACATACTTGAATCATTGATGCGATGATTGAGTGAAACGTGGTCACATATACGTCCAAATCAAATAAAGTTATTTTACTTGATCCCGAGACATGAGAGGCGCATTATGAGGAATAGACTTGGGGAGAAGGGGGGATATAAATAGGCTGTTCTACTCAAATTTTGACAGTTGAAACTCTTATGCATAGTGAAAACATATATCTAATCAAAGAGATGCAAGTCAATCTGAAGAGATGATCCGAAGTAGATAATGAACAAGTTATCACCTAATTAAGATTCTAACAACTTAGGTCTAACTACGTGATGAACGATCTATTGGACAATCAAGAAACAGCCGACTGATCTACTAATGATCAAAAATTATGATCGAACGAGTATCCTGGAGATCTATCAACATACAAACACTTAGAGTTGTGACTTCAAATAGACGAACAGATTAAACAACAAAGAAAGCAAGAAATCAAGAACACACAGTTTATAGTGCTTCAGACTCAAATTAGTTTTGACAAACTGATTTGAACTTAATCCACTCTTCCTCTTGTTAGCAGTGTGTTAAATAAGAAGGAAATCCACTAGATCATTTCAGATCACAGAACAACAGATAGAGTTTTCACGCTCACTTTTCAACCTTTACACACAATAAGATATCAACCAATCTGATCACAAACGATCTTCTCAGGATGCTTTAGCCATAATCAATCATAATCGATTGTACACATAAACTCACAGAGTACGAAGACTTGCAACAATCACAGTCTTCGACATGACGTTCTTGATGAACATATTCTTGAATCACAGTTTGATGTTTTTTGGGGGGGAGAGGGGGGGGGGGGGGGAGAGAGAGAGAGAGAGAGAGAGAGAGAGAGAGAGAGAGAGAGAGAGAACTTGAGAGCGCTTTGATTCTTTCCTCTGTGATAAAATGAATTCGATCAGTGCCTCTCTCTCTATGTGAAATTATGCCTTATATAGGCAAGGTTGGTGGATTGCTTTTCAGTCAATCCCCAATTTACTTTTTAGAAATCTGGCTGTTAGTTCCAGAAGTTTCAAGCTTGATTTCAACACAGTTTTCTTTCAGCAGATATGAGTCTGAGCAGATAGCCTCAAAAGACTAACTATTTCGGATACTTATCGTATTTGGCGTTGGCTATCTGTCAACTTCTTTGAACCAATCTGATAACTGATTTGATCATAAGTGCTGACTTTCAATAATCTTGTTGAACCAGTTTGACACTGACCTGACCATAAGCAATACTGATACCTACATTATCAGATGAAAGAAGCCACACAACCAAGAAGAGAGAAGACTTATTTGACCCAAACCAACTGTTCTGTCCATAGCTTTTACAATTTTGATTCCTACTATCTGACAGAGTATGTAGACTATGAAAAAACTTCATACAAAAAGTTATTACTGCTTTGATTCATCAAATCCAGTAATACACTTTCAAAACCGTTATGGAGTCTATGATATCCTTTGTTTAATTTCTAGGATTGCGGATCATTGAAGTCATGGTGGAGATCGACCGTTCTTCAAATCCCGCACAAGGTTCACAAAGGGAGTTTGGGGTGGTCATCGAAGAGGTTGTGTGCTTTTCCTAGGACATAATACGTCTTTCACTGGACAAAGTGCGTCTAGACAATGCGAGCAATAGCAACGACACATTGTAGTTGTTGTTCGATGCTCCCACAGACAACAATGTTAGTTACATAGAGTTTATGTGTCGACCCATAATCCAAGGATTTGTTATGAAGAGATGGAAATAACACAAATGCTATCCGTTTCGAACAATCCAAAGTGTTTGCTCACTTTAAATTGAAGGTCACTCATTTGAGAGGTGAGACAAGTGTTTGACAGTGGCTCCGCTTACTTTAAGGAATCATTGTCAAAATAAGCAATGGAGTTGGGATTCCGATATATGATGACGCAAAACAAAAACCATAAATGATGTTTGCAGTTCAAGTTTGGAGGAAGGTTAGTGTGGTCTGTAAAGGCAACGTTATGCTCTGTTAATGACTTCTTCTTTTGTTTTTTTGTTTTTTTGTTCACAAAGAAGTTAAATAAAACTCACATATATGGTTTGATGCTAAACCAAGTTGATTGATTCTCTCATAATGGATCGTGTCCTTGACAACGAAGGTATCAATCCGATTGGTATTATGAAGCATTGGAAGACGATCAATGATTTGAATGTTACATACAGGAGGGTTTAAAAGGACTGGAGAAAAGAAAGGGCATGAAATATGGTGACTTTATCCTATCATTTAGCTCGCTGAAGCCTTATGTTGATACTATCTAGTGCACCAATCCTAGAAGTCACATTACCTTGGATGTCGATCCTGATTTGAGAAGGTTCTCTAGGGTTTCTTTCTCAATCAATGCTTTAATATTTGGTTTCCATCACTATAGAACAAATGCTTTTTCTACATTGGATATTTTTTAGGGGGAGATTCAATGGTGTGATACTTTCGACGTCAGCTAAAGATGATGATCAAGGTAAACATTTCATAGAGTTAATTGGTTGCACTGTTAATAAGAAATCTCGCAATGTTTATATGTCGCACTGTGGAGAAGGAATGACGCACTATTGTCACGTAATATATTAATGAATACTCAGATTTAATGCATAGGTTCTATTTGTAAACATCCTAAAAGCTTGTAGTTCAAATGGTGCCTTTATTATAATTTTTCAGGTCTTTTTCCATTGGGTTTTGTGATTGTCAATTCAGAGTCACAAGAAAATTGGCTATAGTTTTATGGTGAGTTTAGGACGATTATCTTGGACAATCTTCATGTTAGCTTTGTATCGGACACGAACCTTAGGCTATTGGATGCATTACGAAAAGTATTCCCATATGACAACCATTCATTTTATTTATATCGTTTAAAACTTAAGGGAAAAGTTCGTTTTGACACCTTGAACTTTCAGTGTTTGACATATCCACGTCATAAACTTTTAAATTATGCACTTAAAACCCCTATATCCAGTTCGTTGGTTCACAGAAGGTACTCAACAGGGGGTGTGTAGAGGTGAATTGAGTACTTCAAACTCTTTTGAATTTTTACTCAATTTTTACTCAGGCAGGAGGCCTAGGTCTTCCTAAATGCGTTTCTTGTTTGTGTATCTTTGATGATATGTGTATGATGATGATGTTGCTGATTGGGTGAATGATCAAAGGGAAGGGGGAAAATTTGACACAATGTTTATATTGGTTCGTCTTTTGTCAAAATTATGGAGAAGAGAGTTACATCTTGTACTGATTGGGATTTTTTGAAAAGTTGCGATATGATCTTCTTTTCACTAGTATAATTTCCTCTCCTCTGCTGTCACCAGTACTTCTTGAGAGTGAGCAAACTCTTCAATGCTACTGCTCCTAGCAACACTTATAACTATTACAATCTCCAAATCCTCTACATTAAGGAATTGAAACAGCTCCTCGAATAGGTCCACTTGTCCAAGCAAGGCCTAAGTCCTCTAAAGTAAACCTTCCAGTTTGTTCTCAACAAACCAAAATTATTCTTGATCAGCTTCCAAAGCCAATCTTCTCTGTATCATCGGTCTAATTATTTTGTGTATGACTCCAGGAACACCAAAGTGAAGGTCTTGATTGATTTAGTGGTGGTCTGAAACTTATATAATGTAGTACTTCGATTGCAAGTTATGTGTGTGGGCTTGTTTGTTCAGGCAATAGATAATCTCTTCGTTTAAGGGCTCAAGATCTTCATGATTCATTTTTCATCTATCCATGGAAAGGGTTGGATATGTTTCCATAAGCTTGGCTCGATCCTTTTCATCTTTCCTGAAATTTTCATAAAACAATATTTTGTAGCGAGGTTTGCATCTTTGCTCAATCAAGGGTTCGTCTAGTATATAATAAGCAAATAAATAAAGTGGAAAACCAATAATATCATAGAAATCTCACCAATTCGATATAAATTATGCAATTCGTATTTATGAAAACTTTTGCAAGAGCTGAGTCTCTTCGAACTAGTCATACTGAGTTATATGCAAGGGATGAGTCTTCTTTGCTCATTATCTTGAATCTAAGCTTGAGATATTTTTCTCAATCAACACATATTAAATCAATATCAATGAGGCATTAATTGTATATAAATATTAAAACATGTGTGTTCAACTCCCTCTTTCGTCAACTTGGTGTTCACTCCGTTAACATTCAATTACAAAGTCAAAGTTATCCCTTATTCAACGACTCCACCTACCTCGGCTTCCTTCTTCTGCAACCTCTTTTGTTGCCGACACAACCCATCCTTAATCTACCAAATCACAACTTTGCAATTCGCCTCTAAGACTAGCCACCGATGGCATTATAGAAATCGCTCTGCGTCGTCATACTTATCAATACCCTCCCTAAGCTCACAGGTTGCCTCCTTGGCCTCATCGAAAAGATGATCACACCTCAGAAAATTGATCTATCTCTTCTTTTCCCCTGTAATTCCCCTCTTTTTCCTTTTAATTCATCCATCTACTTCAAATTTCAGATTCAATTTGCACTTTTTTGATACCCTTTTGAGTCGAAATCCATCAAAGATTGCATTTTTGCACTCTAAATCGAAGAACCTGTCTAAGATTCTTATTATTTGGGGAGAATTCTTGTGTGGGAAGTCATCATATGAGGTTATATGATTAGATTATGAAGGGCATAAGAAATTAGTTGATTTGATTGATGGGTATTGATGAGTGTAAAGACATTCATCTTTTTTTATGCTAAACGTTTTATTTGTCGCGTTATAGTTCTTTATTTTGTGTCTTTATTCTAGTTTTTGTTTTGGAGCGTTGGTGTTGCTGGTTGCATATTTTTATTGTAGATTTGATCGAGAGAAGTGACTTTTGGTGGTTAGTGTAAATTAATGGAAAACGCATGAAGTTGATCAAGATGAAGTGTGGTGATTTGATGATCGTTGACGATGATTCCAATGATTTCTGGTGATGCTCATGTGCATTAGATGATGATACTAATGTTCAAAGTTGGAGTTATTTTGGTGCTAAGTCGACGGGTTCGAGACTGTTTTGAGCATAGATGAACTATAAAAGTTAAACGTTGCATGGATGATGAATGAGGCCATTTTGAGGTTGAAAACGATGTCATTTGAAGTTTTTTGTGGCAATATAAGTGCTATATAAGGTATACCATTGATCAAGATGGAGTTCGACATGAAAAATATTGTTTTTTGTGAGTTTCAGGTCCGTCACGATTGTGACCAAGCTGGGGACGACCATGATGGATGTAAAAAATATTTCAAAGAGTGTTTTAAGTATGGTCACAATCATGACGAGCTTGCTCACTATCATGACGAAGATAGAGATCAAGGCAGTGAGCTCAGCTTGATGGTCACGACCAGGATGATGATGGTTACGATCATGATACGTCTTATCTGGTATTTTGTATTCGTTTTTAGGAGAGATTTTGGCCATCTTTGATGATAGGACTCTTTAGTTTAGGTCACTTTTCATATTCTCTTTTGTTGCTACAGATTGGATCTTGGTGTTTCGTGCTTCAATTGTTTTATATTGCTATAGATCTTATTCATTGGATATCGGATCTTCATTTTTCATCATTGTATTGTCTTCTGTCCTCTCAACGTCTTTGATTTGAGGATGATGATGCATGTTATGATTATGATTATGATGATTTCCATGATTATGTTTGAGTAGTTGATTCGTAGGGATTGATTGATGTAGTTCAAGCATAAAGGATCATGAGATGTTAAATCTATAAAATTTCAGATTCGTTATCATTGATTATTGCATGACATCTATTTTAATTCACGAGTTGTGTTATGGTTTCATATAGATTGATTACCTAGATCTTATCATGACCTAATCTAGCTAATCATTACGCATTTTAGTTGTCTATAGTAGCAACTAACTATATCATGGTTTCAGTGTTTGGCTATGAACAAGTTATGATTTTTTTTCATGTAAACGGTGTACTTTAGGCATTTTTTTTATTCTTGTTTATGTTTGGCATATTCTCATATTTCGATTTAATTTATTTATTTCTAATGTATACGGACGTTACGGTATATTAGAGATAAGTAGATTAGTTTGATTATACGTGCGTTGCGGTATTTGACAATCGAGTGAACGTGATATAGAAGACCTTTATCTTTCTGAATACCAATCAATTTAATTAAACATCCATGATTAATCCTTGAAGTGGGAACAAAATTCATCTAATCCCTACACTTTGAATTGATTAGAAAACACCTATATCTAGTTCATCGCATAGTAATTAGTTTTAAGTAGTTTAATTAGGCTTTAATTTATTCAATTTACAAAATCCCACAATCTTAGTCTTCATAATTTTAATAGTTATTTGTCGTGATTATAAATAGAATAAATAATATTACGACCATCCCTGTGGGTTCGACTCTTCCACTACTGCATTATTTTGAATATTTTTAGAGTATAAATGAGTGCTTGTAAATTCTAATTTGACGTGTCTACGACAATACGTATCAGGTATGAATATGATGGTATGTTCTTGATTAGGATATTTTGTTACCAGGTTTCAACCCCTTCCCAACGATACTATCCCTTTGACGCAGATGCTGGTGTTAATTAAGGATACAAGACGAAAATCAAGTGAGTGGCGGTGAACTTGGAGTAGCCATGGTATGATGGTTTTTTTTTTTTTTTTTTGGGAGTCTATTATGGGAAGGAGAATCAATGGTGGGTGAGGGAATGAGAAGAAATATGAAGTTGCAAGAGAATGTTTCGGAGATGGAGAGTAGATGAGATAAAACTGAGATGAATTGAGGGAAAGGGGTGATGGGTATTGATAATTGGGGGAGATAATGATAAGAGGATATGGCTTGCCGATAACGATGGTGGAATGTGGGTTTGCTGTGGTGGAGTTGGTTTGGGTTGTGGGTTGTGGGTAGAGATTAGCTTGGTTTGTGATATGAGCTTCAAGGGATTGCATTTGAAGTACAGAGCCTTTGAGAAATTTTCATTGTTGAGGATATGGTGGGTTACTTATTTTCTCATTTGTTTGGCTACTGGATACTTTGATTTGAGAATCTTGTTGGTTGAAGGATTAACCCATTTGAGTTCTCATGTTGCGGCAAATTTGTAGAAGTCTTAACTCTTGGTTTTCTTTGTTATATAGCAATTAGGGGTGGTTCTAGGA
The DNA here is from genome assembly GCA_035668315.1 of Drosera spatulata. Classification (NCBI taxonomy): domain Eukaryota; kingdom Viridiplantae; phylum Streptophyta; class Magnoliopsida; order Caryophyllales; family Droseraceae; genus Drosera; species Drosera spatulata. The sequence continues at coordinate 10,304 of JAOVYX010020180.1, forward strand.
TTCGTGGCCGAGAGAGAGGAGGCGAAGAAGAAGGTGAACAAAGGTGATGAACAGAAGGCGAAGAAGGAGAAGAAGGAGAAGAAGGAGAAGATAGTAAATGGAGGTCAGAGGTGTTGGTGTTGTAATGGATAAGGTTAGGAGTATAAATGACTTTACACATGTAGAATTAGGGTTTGGATGACTTTAGGATACGTGATCCATTAAATTGATAGTTTTTTTAATAATTGCACATCACCCCCTAAACGAAGGGGGTATAAAGTTCATGTTGTGGATATGGATGTGTCAACACCCCGAAAGTTCGTGTTGTCAAAATGTTCTTTTGGTAAAAGGTTCTGTATAAAATCACTCCTATATGTATAGAAATTCATGAACAAACTATAAATAGGTAGAGATTCATGTAGATCAATATAGGCTTAGAACTGAAATCGTTGATGTAGTGTGGGATGCAAACCAGCCAGAGATCAATGATGCAGTTCATCCAAGTCATTGGATGCAGATCTGTATAGGCTTAAAACTAGAATATGATTACATTGGTTATAAACATAGATTTCACCTTTACCAAATGGATGTAAAAAGTGTATTTTTAAATTGAAATTTGAGAAAATAGTATAAAACTCTCTTGAATTATTTGACAGTGACACATGATCCATCTAAAATTTAAAATTATACAGATGACCCCCTTATCAATTTCTACAAATGGTGTTTCATCCCAAATAATTTGATTTCTTTTAAAGCTAGCAAAGATTATACTTAGTCCATGTTGCGTATTTTACTATCGTGCTATAAAATGTCTGACTATCGTGCCAAAATAATGTGATTTATTTTAACAATAGAGGAGTTAAGTGCTTGTTTTACACTTCATGGCGATCATATGTTGTGGCTCGATAGTTCAGAGGGATTAAATATCACTTTTCCTAGAAATTTGAAATAAAAGTGTAAGTAGAGTAGCCGTTTGGTCTTGAAGATTCATTCTACTCTGATTATGTGTATAAGTTAGACAAAGCTTTATGGTTTGAAACAAGACATTAGAGCTTGGTATGAAATGTTATTTGGCTTTCTTGTGTCTAATAGATTCAAAAATGATAAAGTGGATAAAACATTGTGGATCAAAACCCAGAACAAGAACAAGGATTTATTAGTAGTTTAAATCTATGTAGATGAAATTATTTTTGGAGGTACTAATGATTCTTTGTGTGAAGAGTTTTCCAAGTTGATGATAGGACAATTCAAGATGAGCATGATGTGACAGTTAAAATTTTTCTTTGGATTCAAAATCAAGCAACCCAACATGGAAATATGATTCATCAACACAAGTACATTATGGAACTTCTAAAGAAATACGGAGTGATGGATGCCAAGTCATGTGATACTCCAATTCCCACTGGTTACAAGCTGCACGACGGCTCCAAAGGTAAGAGCGCGGATTAGAAAGAATATAGAGATATGATTGAATCCCTTCTATATTTTACAGCAAGTAAATCAGACATTATTTTTAATTTGTGCTTGCATGCTCCTTTTCAAGCCAATCCAAAAGAATCACATTTAAAAGCAGTGAAAAGAAACATAAGTACTTAAATGGAACTAATAAATTAGGATTATGGTATCCTAAACGGAAAAGTTTTGGTTGAATAGGATATGCGGATGCCAACTTTGCTAGGTATTTAGTGGATAGAAAGAGTACATCCGGTATATGTCATATGATTAGTCCATGTTTGATTTCTTGATGTTTAAAGATACATAACTGTGTTGCATCGACAACCGCAGAGGCGGTATACATAGTACCTGGTCTTTGTTATGCATAAATTTTGTGTCTCAACCAACAGTGAAATGATTTTGGAATCAAATGTGATTGTATTCCTATCTTGTGCGACAATTCTAGTGTCATTTGTGTAACTAAGAACCCAATGATGCTTTCAACAATCAAACACATAGATGTGAGACACCATTTTCTTAGAGGTCACTATGAGAAGGAAATGTTAAATCGTAGTACTATGAAATAGAAAAAAAAAAAAAAAAACTAGCAGACATTTTCACCAATCCCCTTGGAAGAGATAAGTTTGAAAAAGTTAGATAGGATCTAAGGATGATAAAATTTAACTATTGCGATAATTATCGTCCAACACTAGATGGCTTCGATTCTTGGTAAAAATGATATTTACCTATGACCTTGGGGGACCCATGAAGCTTGATTGGATGATTTATTTGCTATAGTTTACATGGTGATATATATATATATAATGCATGAAATATGGATTTGATTATTTTAAAGAGATTGTGGAGTTGGTTTGTTTGGGTAAGAGATCTTTGATTATTGGTTTTGAACCACCATAAAACGAGTCCAATCTTTTTAGATAACCATTTCATGTTTGTCCATACCCACTTTCAAAGATTTTCGGTCAATAACTCCAAATGTAAACTGGTCATAACTTCCCATAACTCCTACTATATGCCATCATTAACCACCCACTCTTCCATTTCCATGAATTCCCATATCAGTAAAAAAGTCAAATCAACTCACAAAATCAGTTAATCATTTTCACCTCTCTACATTCGAAACTCACCTAATTCTCTTCATCAAATACGATAAGATCATTAAAGATGTCAAGAACATAGGCCAAAACACAAATCTCTGAGACACTAACATTGAATCATCAATACCCAAATGCCAACACTAACCACGAGTATAAAAAATCCCAAAGATCTGAACGATCCCAAACCAAAAGCACCTGAGGCCATTAAACCACAAGAGGATCGAAGGAAACAGAACAATCACAGGAACCTCAAGGATAACAAGAACCAACAATTTCGCTACCATGGAGCGGGTCTTAAAACCCTAATGAGGAACAATCATAACCCAATGATAATCAGAATGTAGAATCGATTCCAACTAACAATCTAGTCCCTGAGGCCATACAAACTGATAAACAAACCGATCAGTGGGATGTAGTTCCAAAGGAGTTAGTAAGATTGGGAATGAGAATGAGACGATCAAGTGATCAATGATAGGGTTGCTGAGAATGTTGTGGATGTTGGGAAGAAAGAATATGACGCTGATGTTAAATCATGAAAGATATTGGTCATGATGGAAATGATGTTGATGTTGAAGGTACTGTTGATGATGTGGCTAATGATGATGGTGGTGATGAGGTTATACAAGAATATGTAGAGAAAAATGAATATGAGATTCCCTCAGATCTTAAAAGCCCTAGATCCACAGGATGAGGGGGAATCAAGGCTGAAAGCAAGGAAACTACTCTGGGGGAAGACAATGGTGATGATGTTTCGGTTCTGTCACAAGAACTGCCTCCTATTACTGGTGAAGACTTACATGGCCTCAATAAGCTTGATTCTATGCTAGGAAAAGTTGGTGCTACTATCAATGCCGGAAAGGAGAAACCAAAAGATTCCAATCAAAAGAAGCAAAAGGGAACTACGAAGTCAAAGGCAGTTGGTACAAGATGGAGTTTGAGAAATCATCCTAGTTCCAAGAACCTGCTCATGTTTTGTTCTTCCCATCAGGTTGGAAAGAGGAAGCCCCCTCCCAAGGGACCTGCTGTGTAGAAGAAAAGAAAATCTAATGCGGTGGAATATGAGTCGAGTGATGACTTAGAAGAAGAAGAAGTGGACATAGAAACTGAGAGTGCAATAGAAGAAGAGGAAGTGGAAATGGTGTTTGAAAGCAAAGAAGATTAGTCTAATAAGAAGAAAAGGTCAAAGGGCAAGCAACCATTGCTATCAGTGGAGGACTCTAAACCAGAAGTAGAAGATGGTGATGATTCTCCTAATGAGGATCCTGAATCCGATGAGGAAAGTTCTAGTGAGGATGATAAAGTAGCGGAGACTGAAGAAGTAAAAGAACCTGTCAAAGAACCTCTAGTGAAGGTCACTGAGGAGGTTGAGAAGAAGGATAAGTACACGACAATCCATGCTAGGACACTGATGCCGTGTAAAATCATAAAATCTTATTGGTTGGTCAAGATTGATCTAGACTGGCTTAGGACAACCCTTATGTACTAATAGCGGGTTAACCTGTTTGAACTTTACAATATGAGGCACCTTGCGACAGTGATTGAGTTCTATAAAAACTTAACTAAAATGAAACTGGGCGAGAATCAGTTCATGCTGAAGAGTCAGGTGAAAGGAAAAAGTGTAGGGCTGAATGAAGAGATTATAGCTATTGAGTTAGGAATTCTTCCTTGTGGTTTACGGTGATTATGGTAAGGGTGGTTGGCCTTAGGTAGCAAAGTACAAGCCTCTTGACCTGACTAGGAATAAGTAGTGATGACACACTTCAGGTGGCCACTTCTGTGCACATAAACTCTATGACTGAAGAATAGAGGCTCTTGTTCTCATTGAAAGTTAGGGGAAATCATTCATAGAACTTCTAGGAAATACAAAGCAAATGATCTGGATATGACTATAGTAGAGATGATGTATCGAGCTGATGCGGTCAACCTCTCCTTGCTGATGATGTCTCACATGATGTATGTTAAAGACCACTAGAGCCATGATTTGCCTTATAGAATTTAATTCTCCAAAATTCTGAAGAAGCTTGGAGTTGTAAAGCTAAACGACAACAAAAAATCGCAGAAGACCACCTACTTTGATTAGGGATACATGAATCTGATTGGCTTTAGGAAAGTGAATGGCGAATGCAAAAGAGTTGATACGTCTATGGGAACTGTTTAGTCCAAAGAAAGGAAGAAGGAGTACTGTGCTGGTTGTGCCAAGAAGGTGAAGGAACTGTCTGAGCATGAGGAGCAGTTAACAGAACAAGAGTAGATGATTGCAGATTTCAAAGTTGGTCTGATCTCTGCCTTATCCACCTTCAAACATATGACATCTTTTCAAACTTTCAAATAAGCAAACCGGTGATCAAACTTTGAACTCTCTTTGACTTAGCCACAAAAGACTCTTATCTTTCATTTTCATTTGCATGGCTAGGAATATTTAAATGTTGGATTTCTACATGTATGACCTTATGCGTTGTTTTAACATATTCTCCATGGTTTTTGTGTCACTTAAAGGGATGGCTTAGCACAACTCACTATGCAGGTGCTAAAATCTAATCTTTTTGCTGATGCAAAATGGGAGAAAGGGGATAATGGTCCAATTAGTTAACTTTATGGTGCCCTTTATATGTTTAATATTTTGTAATTTTTTTCTTTTGAGTTGCTTATGTGACTTTGGCTATGTTTTGAGTTTTCTTATTTCTTGATATTTTTGATTTCTCTAATCCCTTATCTTGTCATTAACTATTTATGTCTAATAATAGTTTGCTTTGAAGATTTGCTGAGAATTAAGGCTCAAGTTTTTTTTCCTGACATGATCGTAAACTGTTTTGACTATTTTGTTGCTCTGATTGTGTTTTCCTAGCATCTAGTATAGGTACTAAACTGGAGATCAGGAAATGCTAAGAAAATGTCAAAGTCCTTCAGGTATGTGATAAGCGTGAAAACACTAATGTTTTCTTTATGTTAAAATCTTTTGCTCGTTGCCTTTGAGTCCTTTATCTTTCATTTTTAGTTTAGTTAATGCTCAAGAATATGGATACTATTGTTTGAGTATTTTTTTCGAGTATTAGGTCGAGAAGAGCACATTTTGATGAATCATAAGAGATGGATAAAAGAATACTTGAAGATGAACGCTATTGTGTGATGACTTAAAGATTGTTAATGATCATTTTGTTGATTTCTAGCTGTTTTTATCACATTGGATGCTTATCTTCACACATGAGGTCATTATTAATTGTTTTGAAGTTGACTAAGCATGTTAAAAGGTTGTTAAGACCATGATAGAGGCCTTCACGACTGTGAAAGTGCCTGCATAAATAGTACAGAGGGCTGCAGGAGCCGTCACGGGCATGACGATCACCAGTCACAGCCGTGACATGTTATACAGAGAAGAATTTTTCCAACCTGTGATGGTCACGGGCATGATAAAGCTTATCAGTTATTTTTAAGTAGAATTTCAGTTATTTTTAAGTTTTTGGGTTTGTCTATAAATACCTCGTGTGATTTAGGTTTTAACCATGGGCTTTTCGAGACCTCTTTGATTTCGGATCACTTTCACTTTTCTTCCTGTTGTTACGAAGACTGGGTCGAGTTGTAATTTCTTTGGATTTCTGATGTGTGCATAAACACACATCATTTTTTTACTCTAAATGTTTGTTTTATTCCTTTTGTATTGTCTATTTTATGTGTTTAGCGTCTTTTTTGTCTTGGAATGTTGGTACTGATGTGTTTTTATGTTTTGGCAGATTGGCGCGAAGTTTGGAACAAAAATGAAGAAGAATGAAGAAAATGGTAAAGTCATGAGCTCAAAAGATGGATTTCACACATTTATCGTCGTTTTATGTGCCTCGAGAGTTAATACAGTAAAGTTTCACATCAATAAGGTAGATTAGCATGTTTACAAAGTGGTGTATAAGTTTCTAGAATTTTTGTACGTCATTTGGTATTTTTTGTATTAGTTTTAGGTGAATACCTCATGTGTCGTGGCCACTACAGGCCTGGTCACGAGCAGGCTACACATGGTCGCGGGCACGATGCCACAGGTCGCGGACACGACACACTATTTTCAGCAAAATCCATTTTTTTTAATGCATCACGGGCGTGACATGCTGGGTCGCGACCGCGACGCTGTCCCAGATGCAAAACATTGCTTTTCAGCCGTCATATCAACCTGGTTTCGACCTATTGCTATAAATGCATGCCCTAGGGTTCTTGTGAAGAGGATATAGAGCTCAGAAACGGTGGAGGTGATCAAAAGAGGTGAGACATGAGGAGGAGAAGCTTTGTAGGGATTTTGATCAACATTTCAAGGAGATTAGATCCGCAACTCGTTGTATAGCTTAGAACAACAGTTTAGAACGTGTTTTGTGCTGTAAAACCTTCGTTTTCAATTACTTAGTCTCTATAGAATGTTTGTTTTCAAAGCTATGATTCATTCCATGCTTTGTTTGATGCATATGCGTGAGTAGATCATAAGTAGGGATGTGTTGATGACTTTTGATGACCTTAGATCATGAGATGAAGCGTTTATGATTGAGACCAGAGATGTTAATGATGAATATGTTGCATGAAACCTGTTAGAATTATCATATAACATATG